>WAAD01043153.1:117794-169370 GCA_013389945.1 Fregata magnificens | reverse complement strand
GATTTTTTTAATGTTATGCATGTGTGACTTCTGGAGGTTTAAAAAAAAAAAAAAAAAAAGTATTCCAACCTCCTGTTGTCACATCATTCATCAGAAATGTTGGAACCTGTAGACTCTTTGCTCAGGGCCCTGCCAAGAAAGCAACTATAGAATGATGGTCTAATAATGCTGTTACATGGATCAGCACTAGAGGGAGTGGGATACTTTTCCCAATGAGTTTTGTGTATATATATATATATATATTTGTTGACAGGTCTTGAAAAACTTAGTCTCTATTCTAGACTGGCCACCTCCTCTCTGCTTTCTTCCCCCATGCCTTGAACCTGACCATATCCTAGTCCCATCTCTTCCCTTCCACCTAGCCTCAAGTTCTTTGTCCTATTTCTACTTAACCAGTGAATCTATTAGATTTTCATCCTGATACCTGGGTTTTGGGGTTTTTTTTTTTCTTGCTCAGCATCCTCAAAAGATTGATCATCCTGTTGTCTGTCTGTCTCTGCTAATGTTCCCAGATTTCTTCCATGCTCATCTAATCTGGTTTGTGCTTTGCGTGCTTACTCAAGGATTTTTGCCAAACCAGTCCTATGTTCTCTCCATGCGTTGTCCACCATGTCTTTCTGTACCCTCTTATTCACCAGAGTTTGTTCTGAATTTGTGTCTCTTCCTGCAAACTAGGATCCCATCCTAGTTTGTCGCTTTATGCCTGTTCCAGTTTNAAAATTGTTCAAACATGGATTTAGACTACAAACAGCTAAGCAACCTTATCTTTGGCTAGCAGAGATAAGTAAGATAGATGGTGCCTGTGTGCTTTGGAGCTGATAATAATATGAGGTAGAAAAAGCAAAAGGTTTGGAGAAACAGTAGTTTACTTACGTAATTTTAGTCATGTACACAGTCTGGGTAAAATTATAAACAGGAAGATCATTAGTAACGCACATATGCACGTTTTGAGTCAGCAGTTGATGTTGTCAACATGGTTTTATGGGCAATGAATATGCTTTACCTGTTGGTCTCTGCTGTTCTGTTGGTACTACTGTTCAGTAGTTAATAATTTTTTGTTTTAAAGGAAAAAGAAACACTTAGGATATTTTTTGGTCCTCTAAAGTACTAATAGTGCTTTTAATCTCAGTAATCTATAGTTTTTTTGAGTCTTTAATTCTGCAGTTCACTGTATTGATTTTTAACTTGTCTATCAACTGTATTTATTGAATCACCGTAAGTAACTTTAGGCTGATTCCGTATTCAACAGAAACATTTTTCTTTCCAGAATAACTAGCATTTCTGTGTAAGAAATAATCTTTGGTGTCAGGCCTTGTGTAAGGGCATAAGAATGCTATAAAATCTGTTCGCTCAGTAAGGAGTGCGCTTCCTGCCGAATTACCTTTCTTTTTCCATACCTTGTTGCTTTTTGGATGCTTTGTGATAAGTGGCAAGACTTCAAAAAGTCTTCCATCTTTCAGTCAGACTGGCTCTTCAAGCCAAGATTCTTCAGTTGCATCTGTTTTCTCTCATGCTCAGTCTTGCTCCTTGCACATTCCTTTTGTCTGTCCCCAGTGCTTAAAAGTCGAGATCTATCTTGAATCATACATGCTTGTAAAATTCTGGGATGTTGATGTAAAAAAAAAAAAAAATGCATCTAACTACACCATTTACAGTATTTGGCAAGAGTGGATAAATATTTAAATATGAGTACATGGAAAAAGACAGAGTTAGTGACCTTCTTGGTGTGCATGCCCGTAGCAATATGACAGTTTCTGCTGTCAAAACAAAATTGTTTTGCATAGTTAATGGTTTGTTCTATGTCCTGCATTACTGGGATACTATTATGAGAGTGTTAATGTTTGCTCATGGTTAAGCATATGGGAATCTCGTATCTCTTAAAAGTGTAGTCAAGAAATTTTGCTGGTTGATCAGAGAAGAAATTTGCCATAAATGAATTTCAATTTAAGTGGAATTGTAAATATATTGGCTACTTGTTTATAGAGTTGTTTCTCTTATCTGCAAATGATGTGCAATGGCCTGCTGAGCTGCTGTGTAATCATATGCCTTGTGTTGCGAACTGTGGCTTCTGTAATCTTAGGACCACACAGAAGAGAGGAGAATCATTTGGAATCAGTAGAATAGGCAACAAAATAAAAGGTGTATTCAAGAGTTCTGCAATGGAAGGAGCAATGTTGCCTAACTATAACTTAAATGAAGGAGAAGATGACTTTGTGAGTAAAAGCTTTAAATTTGTCTTTAAGTCTTTGTTGTTGGTGGGTTTTTTCTTTCCTTATTTGAAAATATTAAGTTTCTGCCTTTTCTGCTGTCTTACTTCACTGCAGGGTTTCCATGTGCTGGCTTCTGATTAAGTTGCCTTGTTTTCCCTGTATTCATTCACAAGCCAAGGCCACATCCCCAGTTAGTGTGCCTCTGAGCTTATTGCTTTCGTACAGAGAAGTACTAAAAGTAGCGGTGTCAGACATTTTTGTAAGCAATGAATTTTTCTCTAAAAACTTAGCATGCCATTTTATACTTCTGTATAATAAGGTATGCATAGGACTGCATGCAAGGCTTTTCATCTGAAGATTTGCCAAAAGACCTTAAAACCATAGATGAAGTATTGGAGAAATGACTGTCAAGTTGGTCTGTGATGCAGCATTTTCTCTAATGATAATGAGGCAATAGTCCTTTCTCATTTGTTTTGGGTGTCTCCCTCAACTAATGGTTTTCTTTCATGCTAAACAGCAATGAATAGAGCCAATGGTAGAATTATTGCATGGGATGTTGGTATCTGAAGCACAGTTGGGGGACAAATGGAAAACTGAAAAAAGGAAGGAGGAGGAAATTGGTCAGAAGCTATTGGTAGTCATGGATTTTTTACAGTGTGTCTGCCAATTCAACTTCTTGTACCTGTTCCTAACAAACAAAACATTTATGCATTTGTCACCTTGATAAACTGCTAGCTCATTTTCCACAGCCTGAAGAAAAAAGTGTAAATATGAGTTTATATTATTCACCTTGTTTAGAATGGCTTTCAGAAGAGGGTGGGAAGGACTCAGCAACTTAGAACTCTAGATAGGTTTTGGTTGTGTTTTTTTTTTTTTAAGAGGAGAAAAAAAGGCAGTTTTCCGTAGAGGCTAAATCTTCATATAAGCCATGTCTTTAAGGGGGCAGAACTGTTGCAATTAATTCATTCAGGCCAGACCTGGCANGAGAGGGAAATTTTTCAGAATGAGAACAGTCAACCATTGGAATAATCTCCCCAGGGAAGTGGTCGACTCTGCCACGCTGGATACTTTTTAAGGCTCAGCTGGACAGGGTGCTGGACCATCTTGTCTAGACTGTGTTCTTGCCTAGAAAGGTTAGACCAGATGACCCTTGAGGTCCCTTCCAGCCTGGTGTTCTATGATTCTATGATTCATTGGACAGTTAAGTTCTTGTTGTTGTAACTTCTCTCTTTTTGAGGTGAGTTTCTAATGAAAATGGGTTAATTTTGCAGCATTGCTGTCGTAGATTCTGCTAGCCAAAGGGCATGGAAATATAATTCCCCTATAGTAGAGTAATTAGTAGAATTATAATGGAAGCAGTGAAGCCCAGAGAAGGAACATGTTTTTGTGCCAGAGCACAAGAAATTACCTGTGAGAAGTTGCTGAATTCAGTGAGAGACAGACAATATAGAGTCTAATCCTTACTAAGGAGGGTTTTCAGGTGGGCAGAATGGTTTTAGCTTAGGCAAGAATGGAGAGTTTGAAGTGCAGCATTGTCTCAAATCCATTCATTAAAGGGAGGATACTACATTTTTACTAAAACCACCTTAGACAAAGTTTGAGAAATACCTAAGTCCCTCCACTTGGTAAGTGTGGATGGGAAGAAGAAATGGGAAAAGAAAACACAAAACTGTTGTAAGGTTTCTGTGAATCCGAACAGCTGGACAGAGCCATGACTTCACTTCATGAGTGAATACTGAACATACAGTTCAACACTAATAATGTCACAGAAAGTGCTGACGTGTAGTTTCCTAGCAGGCATCACAGGCTCAGAGGAAATGCTCTCTGGGACAAGAAAAATGTGATCTGGGAAATGACAGTGTAATTGTAAGATGGTGGCGGTGCAGTATACAGACTCAGAAACTTTTTGATTAGCTTATATACGGAGGATATGGGAGTTATTTCCTCCTACACAGATCCTGATTAGGTATTTAAGTAATTGGTGTTAATGTAAGCTTGGTGGATTCAAGGTAAATATAGGGTAAAGAATGGCAGTGAAATGGAGTTCTGTGCATCGTGACAGAAACTGAACAATGTCTTTGCCTTTTTTTTTTTACGTTGGTTGCAGTAAAAGCCTATAGGAAGCATCCATTTAGTCTAAGGAAATCGCGTAGGGATAGAAACGTGATAGCAGCTTTCTGTGGCTCTGGACAGCAGCTTTGTAAGCTGCTTACATAATAGTTATTCCATGAAACCACACTCAATCTTCATCAGCTAAATTTTAAATACAGCAAAAGATATTCTGCATATTAAAGCACAGGTATTGTTCCCAAGGCAGCCAGAAGACCTCTAGACTTGAATTTGTGGCTTTGTTGGACAAAACAAATGGAAAGAGACTGAGGCAACCTATAACTATTATAGGTTGGTAATCTCTTTAGAAAGAGGATTAAAAACCCCAGAAATTCATGCTTCCTGGCTTACAGTTAATGTAGGTGCTGTGGTTGTCATAGTGGAAGAGCCTGCAAATTTCCATAGGATTATTACCAAAACCAGGCACCACCAACCAGTCAGCTGAGGGGTCTGGTGAAAAGAGGTTCTGAGCATGTGAAACTTTGCTGATGATTCAATGTAACCTCAGAAGGGCTGAGTGAAGAAAGCAGGCAAGGAGGTTATGGCTGCTTTATGAGCAGTTCAAAAATGACTGACGCCTACCTGCTCTAAGCTAACTCTGTGCAGTGCTGGGAATGTAATCACTGTATCAACCGATAGGATAAATGGTAGGAGATGAGAGCTGCAAGTAGTGGTAAATTAAAGAGAAGGAGTCAGAAAATGTAGGCCAGGGCTGAGTTTTGATCAAGTCCATTGCTTAAGCATTTAGTTTAGTCAAAAACTACAGAATCAGGTAAGCCTGAGTGTTTCTAGAGTGGGCTTGCATTTTTGCGAGGAGGTCCTTGTGGAGATTGTTTATTTAGTGCTAATGCAAATATACACATTTAGTCGGGATAGATTATAAAGTGTTAATTTTGGCATCTGGTAGCTCGTCCCTCACAGGGTGAGGGAGTGAGTGCAAATTGCACCCAGTTCATGCTGCCCCAGCTGTAGAAACTCAGCTGTTGTTGACTTGGAGTTGCTATCCTGAAATGTTGTCCTGCTGTTTCTATCCAGTGGTGACAACCACATAAAGCCTGGGGAAGGGGGAAAATGAGGGTAAGACCTCATACAGAAGACTTTGTAGATGTAAAGCTACCTGACAACCCTGTTGTTGTCATTCAGAGAGCATCTGTCCTATTTATTCCATCCTTTGGTGTAAGTTCGGACTGCACTTTGTGAGCCCTAGTTGTTCATTCCAGGCTGGGGTTATTTTTGTTTGCTTTGTGAAAGAGCACAGCCTGTGATTCAGGTCTCAAATTGTGAACCACCTTAGCTGAGTGTGGTCTCTGTGCAGCAGCAACTGAGACTGCTCTTCACCTGTCACAGTTTCTGTTTTTGTCAGATAAATCAGGGAAGTGGAAGCAAAAATGTGTTTTGAGAAGAAGAGATTTAATTAGTGGATCTACGGAGATCTGTATTGGAAGACAATGGTCCACACTGTAACCAGTTTAAGGATCGTTTCAGTATTATGCAAAGGCAAAACAAAACTGAACAAAGATTGCTCATGTGTGTTGAACCATTTATGCTTCAGCTGCAGTTGAGTCGTGATCATTTGAATATTGTAGTGCAAACACAGCCAAAATTATTTCAGGGATGCTGTATTGCCTTAAAGCATTAATTGGATTATCCCAATACAGGCAAAACTTGTGAAGCCACCTAGGCTTGGCCTTTGAGGGAAATCTGGCTTTAAATTATGAAGCTAAGGGAAAAGGACTTGGAAGTGGGATGCATGCTTTCCAGTTTGCTGTAATTTCACATGTTGTAAATTTGTATGTTAAAATCTCCTATTTTAACAAGTGGCAGTACTCTCAAGTTTCTATGTGAGACTTACGAAAATAATGTACTTTTGAATGGTTGCTTAACTCTAACCTTTCTCGACATAGTTAGTAGCTCTGTAAATTGTGGGGGGAAGAGCGAGGTGCTCACTGCCGCTGCGGCAGGCACAGGCTGGAGGCAGGACGATGGGCTTGGGTGTTGCTCCTCGTCAGGCAGCACTTGCCTCCTCACAGGGTTGCGATGTTTTAAAAGCCCTTGCAGCCTGGCAGCA
This sequence comes from Fregata magnificens, assembly GCA_013389945.1. Classification (NCBI taxonomy): domain Eukaryota; kingdom Metazoa; phylum Chordata; class Aves; order Suliformes; family Fregatidae; genus Fregata; species Fregata magnificens. Next base: position 162,983 of record WAAD01043153.1, on the reverse strand, counting down.
GGCTGAATTAGATTCAAACAATTTCAGTTTTATAAGGAAGCAAGACTACTCTTTTTTCACCTGCTTGCCTACGCTTGTGAAAATACAAAGAGCTCTGGGCAGCAGGAATAATTCAGTCCCAGTAGTGGTTGTGTTGCACCTTGCAGAGCAAGTCAGGTTCATGTGTCCACAACATACTCTGTTGCACTCGGCTGTGGGGGTGAGAGACCTGCTAGTTTGGTGCACTGTTGGCTTCTGTCTCTTGTTGTGTTTAGTTAGCTGCTTGGCCTGACCTAGTAAGATCAGGTCTTCATTTTGGGTCCTAGTATGCTGGAAAATGCAGTGCAGCTAAATCTGCTGGACCCAAGCTGGTTCCTGTAGCATTCAGTCTGTGTCTAAGGCATTCTTCCAGCTGCCTCCTCTAGTACTTCTATTCTCTCCCTCCCTTCTTCCTTCCCTCCCTCCATGAAGTGTCAGATATGGAACTTGATAGTGCTATAAAAACTTTCAGTTCTCACTAAAAGTTGCTAACTGCAAATTAATTTGCAGTGGATCTAAAAATAGAAATTAATCTACAAGAAAACTCCATTAATGAAATGGGGGTTTTGTTCTTTTATTACTTAGTGACACATGCTTAAAGACTTGATTTATGTTTCATTATCATATATAAGTTTTGCAAAGGTAGATTGGACCAATTAAAATAGAACTGTAGATTTTGATGTTTGAATCTTTACAGATTGAAGAAGGCGTTATGGTGATGGAAGATGATTCTCCTGAGGAGGCCGTTAGTACCCCAAATACACCCCGCAACCTTGCCGCATGGAAAATTAGCATCCCATATGTAGATTTTTTTGATGATCCCTCCTTGGAAAGAAAAGACAGAAAGGAGAGAATTCCTGTGTTCTGCATCGATGTAGAGAGAAATGATAGAAGGGCAGGTATGCAGTGTTGTGGATAAATAAAACGTTATTTAAAAATGAACTCAAAATATTCTAGTGTGCTGTACTCTGGTGGCTGTTGCAGTGTATTTTGCATACATGTTCTTCTGATTTTGAAATAATGACTTGAAAATTCTGAGGAAATGTGTTTGAGAGCTAAATGATCACATTTAGTATTTGCAAGTTGAGAACTGACTCCTCAGAACAAATCAGTTCCATTTAGACTTCATGCCAAAGTTTGAGATTTTCTCTTTCCAAAAATATTGAGCCTACGATTCATATTAATAAACACTTGGCATATTTTTCTTTCACCCACTCTAAACTTTGGAATAATGAACAACTTTGTATATAACCTTAAAATATAGTTCTTAGGAAATGAAAATGTTTTGCTTATTAGGAACCATGCTGGCTTGCAGGTAGTTTATCAGTATTTAGATAGCAATACATCCATATTGAGTGGGGAAAATAGCATCATCCTTGGGCTGCATAGATATGTAATACTTCCACAATAAGCAGGAAGTGTTTAAGAGTTATTTAGTGATATCTTCCAGGAGGAAGAATGATCAGGATTCAAGCTGATGGTGCAGAGGACTGCATCTGACAAGTAGTATTTCTGTAAATCATTTGGTTAAAAGTTTGAAAATAGATCTAACATAGTCAGCCCTGATAAATTTTGAAGTTATGTAGTACTCCATTGTTTAGATTTTATGACGAGATGATAATTTCCATGCTAGTACCATGTCTGTCTACCAGCTATGCATTTTATTTTAACACTTAAGTTACCTGGCTGGGACTTTTTCGTTACGGCAATATGGGGGACTAATATCATTCAGGTTTTTCCTATAATAATAAAACATACGTTTGCTGTTGCTTAATTCATCTCCCAAGTGGCATAAAACCTGGTTTATTTCTAATGCTGGTTTGGGTTTTTCCCCCCCTAGTTGGGCATGAACCTGAACACTGGTCTGTCTACAGGAGGTATCTTGAATTTTATGTGCTTGAGTCGAAGCTAACAGAATTTCACGGTAAGTTCTCCATCATCTGGAAGGCCACTTTCCCACTGCCTCTGATTATCATTCAGTACTGAGCTGAAATGTAAAATAATGAAACTAATGTTTGCTGCGTTACAAGAATAATTTAATCTCCTTGATATATTTACTAGGAACATTTCCTGATGCTCAGCTTCCCTCAAAGAGAATCATTGGCCCCAAGAACTACGAGTTCTTAAAATCCAAGAGAGAGGAGTTTCAGGAATATCTGCAGGTATCAAACAAACTTTTGGAGCAAAGAATATTCTAAAACTAATAATATAAAATTAATAAGAGAATATATGCTAATTTTTTTGTTTGTTTCCAAGTAACTTGGGTTATAGAAAGGATTGAAGTGGGCAAATAAAGTTTCATGTGACTGAAAACAGAAATCTTTTGCAAATGACAATATCTATGGTAATATAATGCTCTTTGAATAGCTCTTTTTGCTATAGGGAAACTGTTTTTTAAAGATAAGTTTTAAGGTACTTATACTTCTTTCTTTCCTTCTGTCTCAAAGAAACTTCTGCAACATCCAGAACTAAGTAACAGCCAGCTTTTAGCTGACTTCCTGTCCCCTAATGGAGGAGAGACTCAGTTTCTTGATAAAATGTTGCCTGATGTGAATCTTGGTATGTAATATGCTAGTTGTTTATGCTGACAAATAGTAATATTGTAGATACTGTGATTGAATGATAGTAATAATGAATAGATAACTCTTGTGTAAGGATATGGAGGTAGGAAATAAGAACTTTGCTCCTTCACAGCCCTTGAAATTATAGCTCAGCAAGCAAGATATGCTGATACTTTTTCCTTGAAGAAAAAGGATGTTTTGAGATTATGGAAAAAAGTGTTTAAGTGATTGCTTTTGAATCTTTATGTCAGCAAGCACAGTGGTAAGATGTCTCTAAAAAATTTCATAGTTCAAGACAACTTATGGTATTGTCATGAGTCAAATCTGCACAAGTAAGTCATTATTTACAGGTGTGATGGTATAAACAATTTCTTAATATAAACTACCTTTGGGTGTTAGTTGGTTAAAATCTGTTTAATCTGAAAACTGCAATATTTAATATTTCTAGTATTAGCTTTTAACATGAGCTACTTAAGAGAATTTGAGGCACTGGTGTGTGTGATATAGGCAGGCCAAATGGAAATTGAGAAGTTGAAAAATTCTTGATGTCTAATGTAACAGTTGATAATAAATCCAAAAAGTAGACTGCAGTGTGACTTTACAGCTTGGCTGCAATGTAGCTGTCTCAGGATAGTGGGCCTGAGCTAGTAAGGTCAACCTCACAGCCATTCTGTCTTCGTGTATTGTGGTTCTGGCACCAGCGTGGTCCAGGAAAGCTGTGTCTGAACTCTGCCACTGTATTTCTGCTTCGCCCGGTCATGGTGTGAACCTGCCTGGGGTGGCCGTTCTCCTAGTGTGCTTACTAAGTTGTTGAATGAGATTTCGGTGGTCATCCTCCAGTTAAAGGGTTTTGTTTTGTTTCAGACCTCCTCTCTAGATCCAACTGTACATTGTTAAAAAAAGCTTATAATCATGGTGTTTACTGTAGTGTATCTCATGTCTGGGACTATGCTTCACTTTCCTAAACATCATTTTAACAAGTCTTGGCATTTCAGTAGGGCTTTTGGTGAGAATGAGAGATTTTATCATTATCATTTGATCGTTGTATATACTTTGCGATGTAAGTTCCAAATTTAATGACATGTAGATAAAAAAAAAATACTGTAAATGTAGTGCTTAAAATAAAACTAATCCTAGGCACTTTCATTTTTCAGCATTCAGAGTTACTATGCTGTATTTTGATAGCCTTAACAGGATTGAAGAGCTGATTTTTAAGACCACAGCTGTAGCCTGTCCAATTTGTAAAACTTTGCTCACCAGTATTTTCAAGACTGGATCCTTCCAGAATCTCACCAGATTAGCTGATCTTTTCAGGGAAAGAGGAGAATCTCAGTTTTTGTGACTTCTTTTGTGATAACTGTTTATGAAGGATGAAGAACTTAGATATAGAAAATTGTGCCTATGCTGATGCCATATAGTACTGCTGTTATGGTGCTATAGCGATGTATGTTTGAGCTTCTAGAAAAATTACAAAGGCAGATCTAGAGTACTTTGCTTTTTTTCCCAAAAATCATCTGTATATTTTTCATATTGTAAGTATCTTTTCTTGAAAAGTACTAACTTGTAAGCTAGATATGTGGAAGACTTTATTTTCATATCTTTTTGTGCCAAATTAAAAAAAAATACAGATTTTAAAAAACGTTTGTATTTTTAAATTAAGTACAAGACAATGAGTACATAAAATGTAGCAGAGCAAAATGTCTCTAAGATCAGGCAGTGATAACAGAAAGTGTTTGTTTGTTTGTTTCTAATTGTAGGTAAAATCATAAAATCTGTTCCAGGAAAGCTGATGAAAGAGGTAAGTCTTCCAGGTTGCCAACTTTTTAACTTCAATGACTAATTTTATGTGCTACTAACTTATAAGCTAGTCAAAAATTTGTTTGGAAACTCAAGTTTTTGTTTGGTTTTAGGTGTCGTTCCCCCCCCAATTATGCAACTGACAGGTCACTCGTATCTTATTTCAGAAAGGTCAGCATTTGGAGCCGTTCATCATGAATTTTATCAACTCCTGTGAATCTCCCAAGCCTAAACCAAGTAGGCCTGAACTTACCATTTTGAGTCCCACTTCTGAAAATAACAAGAAGGTACAGTAAGTCATCTTCCTTCTTCACTTGACAGGAGTGGGGAAAATTGACCATGCTCTGAAAATGCAAAGAACAAACAGAAAAAACCATAAATGTAACAGCTTACCTATTTTGTGTTGTCTTTTCACACAAGAAAGACAATAGTACTGCAGAGACATTTGTTGTCTTCTGTTTTGTAAATGTCTTAGTCTGAATGACTTATGAGGGTTGGTTGGGTTTTTTTGTTTAGTTACGGTTTTTTTGTTTGGTTGTTTTTTTTAAATTCTTACTGGGTTTGGAGATGAGGATACAAAGTAGAGAGCCTGGAAACTACAGAGAGAAGAAGAGGGGAAGCAAAGGTATAAAATGGGGAATGTTTTAATACCATAAGGCAGCTTTCTTTTTGAAGTGAGATGAGCTTGAGTGTTTGACAAACGTGTGGCTTGTCAAAGTACTACAAGCCTAAATTGTCAAGGTGCTGATACCTGTTTATCTGCCTTTAAAACGTTAGTATGCAGTTCACTGATGTCTGGCGTACATAATTGGTTAACTATATAACTTAACTGTAGTTTCTCTTTCCAACATTGCTACAGCTAAAGCCCAACGCCTCCAATTTTAACCTTTTATTTGACTATAAGAGAAGGTAGTTCCTTTCTTAATCTTCCTGTATTTGTGGCTAGAGACTGGTAAAGCTTACTTGAAAGACTTCCATTGGCTTCAGGGGCTTTAAAAAGACACTGGTCTTTATATTTGTGTGTGCTTTAGAGTGTTAACGTATTTGTGGAATTTACAGAGGAATATTGTTTCTGGACTAGGATTTCAGAGACCCAAGCTTAGTGTTACAGAGTTGATGTGATTTGGGACAAAATATTTAATGTGCATACACTTTGCCATGTGAGAAGTTCTGAAAGAAAACCCAGTAGTATATGCTTTTCTGCTATCTCATTAGCTTTGGGAAGAGGAGTTGAAACTGGACTATGTAAGCTGGGATACTTCATTGTGCAAAGTGATAAATTGGAGATATATGATAGTCTAAAGAATAATGCATAGCATGAGAGGGCAGGGGATAAAGATTTGGATTTTTCCCCTCTATTCTAGTGTAAAAAGTAAGAGGCATTAAATGAAGGTGGTAGGAGCCAGGTTCAAAACAAAAAGTGGTAGCTCTTGCAATGGTTAGTAGATTTGTGGAACTCCTTGCCAAAAGATGTTGTGAATACCGGAAGTTTAAACAACTATAAGGTGAGACTGGACAAATTGACAAAAAAGGAAATATATTCAGGGTGAATACCTGTAGAGAAACTGCATCCAGCTCTTCAACTCTTTTTTTAGTTGAAAACAGTTGGAGGCTGGAAGAGTATTTGTGAGAAGTACTGTCTATGCCCGTTCTCTTCTTGCAAAAGCTAGAAGCCCAGGATCCATTTATGGTTCTTGTTGGTGATGGGCTGTTAAAAAAGTGGACCTTTTGATTTCCCTCACTATGGACATTTTTATAGTGTTATGACACTTAGAGAATTTGCAGCTACAAAACTTTTACACTGATTAAGTACAATGGCAGGTAAATCTATTAATTCATTTAGATTTCATCTTCTAAAACTGAAGTCTGAATTACTACAGCCAATATTGTACTGTTAGCTTACATGTGCACACCCACAAAATTAGTAACCTTCATTTCAAGTCCTTGCTTACCTTGGACACTATTTCCAAGGTTAAGATATTTTGCTGTTGCTGTTTATTCAGAGGGTTATAAATGTATCAGCAGTTTTAAAAATCAGATGTAGAGTTTTTGTCTTGTGCTAGAAACAGTACATGCATAAATACTTCAAATGTTTTTTATGAAACAGCTGACAGCATACTACAGCATAGTATGAACAATCAGTTAACTTTTTACTGTTCTGTCAAGAACTACTGAAGTTAGTGGTCTTAATACGTTTAACATACTTAAGTAAAATATTTGAGCAACAAGCTTTGCACTCTGAAGCATTCCTATGAAGACAGGGATCTTTCTGTAGTTTGCTTGAAAAACTAATAAAGGATCAAAATTAATTCTTTAATGTGGTGTTCAAAACCATTTTGGATTGTAAAAGGTTAAAAAAAATGTATATAGCATTGCTCAGTTAAAATACAAACTCTGAAGTGTCAGTATGTTATCCTTGTAAAAGAACCTGTGTACGGAAATTCAGGCTCTGAAATGAAGTTTTCCCAGTTCTTCTCAACCGTGGCGATCCCAGGAAAGCAAAGAGCTGGCTGCATTTTGGCTTTCATTTTGGAATACTGAAGTTTCCTTAGACAAAACATAGATCTTTACTGCCTTCTGTTTTCTGATGTTATTTTTTAGAAATAGTATTGTGGGGGAAACCCCCTTATCACTGTTGACTAACTGTCCATGTATGCACTCCATTGGAGACACAAATTTGCAGAGTCCGGGTCAAAGTTGTTGCTAGTACTGCTGATGACCCTGTAGGAGGTGCTTTTGTCATGACATATGAGTTTCTTTGCAGACAGCAGAAAAGATAAGGCTAGCCCCAGCTCTCCACTCCTTCTCACTATCTATTGTGAGAGTGAGTTCACTGTTTTTCCAAGCAACTTTACTCTAGTTAGCTGTTTTATGAATAACTAATTGATTCTACATATATTTTAGATTTTCTTTTTTCTTTCCCAAAAGAAATCTGTTTTGTTTTGGGGAGCCATTTGCTGTAAATGGATGGAAAGTTTCAGACTTCAGTATATCTCCTGCAGAGCTATGATTATTATTTAATGATGGGCACTGAAGACACTTTGTCTTGGGGGATGCTGCAAGACAGTTCTATGATCAGATACTCAGTATCTGTTTGTGCTTGAATTATACTACCAATTTTGACCAGCAGAGGCATGTATGCATAAGGAATTCATGTGCTGACTGCTTTCTCACTAATTTCCCATCTATCAGTTTAGCCAGAGCACACACAGTTACTCACACAATAACTGTAATTATTAGAGATCTGATAGCCCAGGCTGTGTTGTGTTATGGTCTCTGCTGAGTCTTCCCATGCACATTGTGAAATTCTTCCCTCTTGCTGATTTGTTGGGGTGCTTGTGCCTTCTTTGAAAGACAGTTCTCTCTTTCTCAAGTCAGCCCATGCTTGGGAAAAGGTTTGTGCCAGGTGCCAGGACACTGCACCATTTACTTCTTGTCATTTCTTGGATCTGATTTGTAGGCCACGGTGGTTTCATCTGCCAGACCATTTTTAGTTCAGATCAGTGATGCTTTTTGGAAGCAGATCTCCTGATCATCTCTGCTTATCGCATTTTTCTCTCGTACTAGGGAGCTGTCTTAGAACTCATTAACTGAATTTATTTCAGATGAAACTAAGCTGGAAAATGCTGTCTAGGAATGCAGGCACCAAGGGATGTTCGGTCCAAAGGTAGACTGAGGTAATACCCCTCCCTACCCGCCCCCCAAATATATCTGGCATAGACTTGTTCAGTTCTGTGGTTTCACTTCTGTTGTGCCACATGACGTCTTCGTGAAGATATAAGCACTGTGCAGCACCCTTCCCCAATAGAAGCTGGTCATGGAGATGAATGCTAAATGTCTGTACCAGGATTGTGTGAGCTACCTGTCAAAGTCAATGAGGAGATCTGGCAGGCAGCTGAAGGGGTGGAAGGTTGGCACTTTGAGTGCCCATCTGTGAGAAGAGCATGTTATCTCATAGCAAGAAAGCTCTACAGCACAGAATTTTTTGGTAAATGCTAGAGTCGATTTCCAGCTGATGCTTGTACTGCCACAGTGTTCCCATATACCTTGTGTGGCACAGGTCTGTTTATTCTGGTATCAACATGTTGGAATCCGCTGAGAGTACAATACACATTCCCCGGTGCTTGTGCTGCCAACTCTGTTGCCATGAATAGGGTACACCCAGGCTACCGCTTCATTAACAGGCTGAATAAGAAATGCCTGAAAGTCTGTCAGGGCAGGTGAAAGCTTGAGTTCAGTCAGAAATCTGCCTACTTCTCTGAAAGATTTTCTGCATGCTACTTCCTTTTGAATGTTCCTGGTGCATGTGTATGTTTGTATGTTTTAAATATCAGTGGAAAGACTTCTAGTTAAAAATGCATAAGGAACATGGGTAATCAACCTTAGTACAGCCAGTAGCAATTGGATTTTATCTTGTATCAGATCCACTAGATCAAAAGAGTTACCAACCTCCCGGGTTAAAACAAACACGTGAACAAAAAACCCTGCTCCCCCCTCCTAGGGGCACCAAGAGGATTTCTGGCTTTCCCAGCTATGTTTCTATTCTGAAGGTGTGTAAGCAGCTCGATCGTCTTCCGAACATACTTTTGTCAGACTTGCTAGTATAGGTTAGGGCTTCTCAGCTGATGCAGACTTTGCAAAATATGCCTACAGAGGCATTGTTCTGCTGGCTTGTGATGACCTGCCAACAGCAATAAAAACTGCTTTTGGAATGTATGTTTATGCATAGTTACTTGGAGGAAGACACGGTTGGTTTTCAATACACTAACTGATGTGGTTCAGACGCTACATACATTCTTTCTTCTTACCATTTTGGTATAGTCATCTGTACTTTGCAGATGAGCAGGAAAACTGGTGGAGCAGTTAATGCCTCTGGCTGTGGATATTGTTCATAATCGTGGTATTGCTTAGCTTATAACCTTCACACCTATGCTGGAATGTATGGGCATATATTTGCATATGCACTCACTATAACCATTGAGTAACTTTGTTTTTTCTATTAGGCACTTTACAAAAGCATTCATACTTTTTTTGCTAGCTTTTCCTATCGAGTTACAATATATAGCCTATTGTACAAGGGATTACTTTGGTCTTTTTCTTAATACAGGCCTTTTATCTTTCACTTGCTTTAAGAGCTTGGCTTCCATTATTAACCAGTACCAATCTATGGAATTTCCTCATTGAAAGCCTTTTAAGAATATTTCATGGCTATAATCACCGTTACTATTTAGTCTCAAACGTATGAATAATGATAGCATTGGAGTTTGTCTTGCTTGTCTTTTTTTAGTCTAATTACAACAGTGAGCATTATATCATGTCTCAAATATTGACATGTGCAGAAACATTTAAAAGCAAAATCCCATGCTTATCTGAATTGTGAATATAATCTCAACTTTCATATTAGATATCCAGTTGTATATTTTTCACTTGGCTTTCGTCTGAGCCAAAATCCTGGGAAGTGCAAAAGACCTTCTAAGCAGAGGTGAAATGCTACTTTGTGTTATGGCTGTTGCATCCTTCAGACGTGCATTGCTAATGTCTGTAGAATATACACTTGCACTGGAATAGTGCAAAGTATATACTTTATAAAACCTGCTCATTGGTTCAGTAATTTTGGCATGTGTTGATCTGCTGTTGCTTTCTGAAATGCCATGTGCAAGAATCTAAGCTTTCAAAGCTTGACAATGATCAAGGAACTATTAAATTTAAGGTGCAAGACAGATTATCCATGTGCAGAGGTACGTACAACATTCAAAAGATACTGCTTCTGGTTTGGGGTGAAAGTTGAAATAACTTTTGGAAGTCAAAAAGCTTTGCCCTAAGATGACCTTCACATTTGATTTCTTTATAGATTACCTACCAAACTGCTGTTAATGATTTAGTTTGGCCTGTACACGCTCCTCTGAACCTGTACCTGCGTTGCACAATGGGCTGCTTTGAGTTGGCTCAGTATGTATCGCCTCTGTCAGGTCGTGGAGTGTATCTAAAAAATAAATGAGGCTCTTGTTTAAATTACAATAATTCAACTAAGATTTTCCCCAGTGCCCTAGAATCAGTATTGAGGAAGATAGAGACTTCAGTTTATACAGGGTTTTTTAAACAACATACCAGGGACACTTTCATACAGTAGGCGTGAATAATTATGTGTTCTTTTTAGGTTTGTTACTTTCCTGGATACCAGTCATCCACCAGTGCATTAACCATATTTGCTCTTTCATGTCATTTATGTAATAACTTGGTGTTGTTTAATTTGAGTGAACTTTGTGAAGATAATGCCAGCAGCTCAGCACTTAACAAAGGAGGGCCTAAAGAAGTACAAGTCAAAACCTGAGTCTTGCCAGATTTCCTGATGTAATTTTTCTAAGAGTGCAGAGCATTCTGTTTAGAGACTTGCATGATCAGAGCCTGTTGTGATTTGGATGTTTTATGGCCTTATTTATTTCAGGAAGAATTGCTCTACAGAAAGTGAATCACACATAAGCAAATTACTTCACAGTCTTTGGAACTATTTTTAATTTGGGAGTGATACAGAAAAAATCGGTGCCAGTAACAATCATCTCAACCTAGGCAACACTGTAATTACGTTGCATTTGCCTCTAGTTCTGGGATTTTTTTTAGAAGCTTGGCATAAACTTTTGAACTTTCTTTTCATAATACAGAGTATTTTGTATAAATTATTTTTTATCTTTAGATCAACAGTTTTGGGGATAAGATAATTTAAAATAAACTGTTAATGGTGATTGCTAGGTATTGTCAGATGTGGAGAGCCTCAGGATTCAGAGAACTCCTCCTTTCCAGCTGCTGGAGCCCACAGACTTGGAGCGGGGGGAAGGACTACTGCCTAGGTGCTATGAGGCTCCTTATGGGACGCAGGGAAGAGCCTCTTGGGATTTTACAAGTATTATAATGATATCTTTTGGGGAAGAACCACAGGCAACGAAATGGAGGGATCGTGGTGGTGGGAGGGGACACAGGAAAATAGAAGGATCAAGGAATAAAATGAGAAATGGGATAAATGGAAAGAAACCCAAACTTCGGTAACTTACAAAGATTCATGAAGTTTTTGCTATAAATAATCAAGCTGGCAGGGGAAAAGGGATTTTTCTGTGTAAAAGGTTGGATATTTTGTCCAGAAACCATTGTATTTGTTTCAGAATGGAAGCCAACAGGAAATTATAGGAACACTTGGATATTGTAGGGTTCCCCTGTGATTTAAGGCTGACAAACTCCATATCCTTTATGCCCCGCATTGACAGAACGGGGTGCATCAAAGGAATCAAAGCCTGTGATAAAAGTATAGATACATGAAGGCATCAGGAGCAAAAGGGCTCATGAATGAATACCTTGGTCTCCCTGCTGATTTGTTCTGAATCCAGGTATTTTGGTTGTCAGTGTCTTGGCAACATGTGACATGGTCTTTATCCTCCCCCCGCCTTTGGAAAGTGAAGAGTTTAAAAAACAAAACAAAACAAAACTGATTAGTTCTTTGAAAGCTCTGGAAAAAAGTTACTTCTAATCTAAAAAAAAAAACAACAAACAAACAAAAAAAAACAAACCACAAAGAACTGATGCCTATCCTTTTGCCTTTGAATGCAGTGTTTTCAGTCTAATGTTTCTATTTTTAGCTTTTCAATGATTTATTCAAGAATAATGCAAACCGGTCTGAGAATACAGAAAGACGACAAAATCAGAACTACTTCATGGAAATGATGACTGTAGAAGGAGTCTATGACTACTTAATGTATGTTGGTAAGAAGTGATTTCTCTTAATTATTCTTATACTTCATGCCAAATATGACGTTTTCGTTCTTTGGTAAGAAATAAAATTCTGTTGGAGTAGTCACATATGATTCAGCACTTGCAAGCTTAACAATATACAACTTAGGAACACAGTCATTCTTTAAAATACTTTATTGCTGTGCCAAAACGTCATAATTTATCATTCATTATTGCTCAGTTGTTTTGTTATATCTCTTTCTTTCTGCATCTCAAGAGTATGAGCTTATGTCAGTAGGTCCATTCCCTTTTCTCAGATGTGCCTAGGCTGCTTGTACACTATGGGAACTGATTAATAAAAATAGTTAAAGGAAGTATTTGATAAGCAGTCTGGAGAATAGTGATTTTTTTTTTTTTTCAGCATTGCACTAAGAAAACTAATATTTGCTTGTTTGCAATCTTTTCTTTCTTTCTTTCTTTCTTTCTTTCTTTCTTTTTTTTTTCCCCTTGAATAAGTGAATCCTTTATTATCATTATTAGGAGAACATTATAAATGTATGTTACTGTTACTTTGCAGGTAGGGTAGTGTTCCGCATTCCTGACTGGCTGCATCACCTCTTGATGGGAGGAAGAATTCTCTTCAAAAATACGTTGGAACTGTACACTGACTATTACTTGCATTATAAGTTAGAACAGCTATTTCAGGAGCACCGGTTGGTTTCTCTGATAACACTGCTGAGAGGTTAGTAAAAGTTACATCTTTGATGTGAAAATACTGCCTTAGTTTGATATTTGAAATCCCTTTGTTTAAGTTTCCAAGTACTAAACTTTGCAATGCTTGACTAAAGCTAACGGAGTTTTAAAAATCAAGTTGGCCTATAAAAACATTCCAAAAGCTCATTGCGGAAAGATGCTGAGTCAGCCATGTTGTCTGTCCATAATGATTACGGAAAAAAGTATTATGAATAGTAATTTGCTAAGGTGTGCAAAGAACAAGAAAAACAGAATAAAGGTGGTTTAGTATATCAGAGCACGAATATTTCATGCTATCTTTAAATTACTTTTCACTTGTGTGCTATGTCATAGTCCTTTATTGTTAACTTTTTTTATTCCCTTTGTTGTGGTGGGCTTTTGAGAGGGCTTGAGTGTTCTTGACCTTCAAATAAGGGCAGGGGAGAGAGGTTAAAAAAAAAATTAAAAAATTACTTCACACCTGTAGAGAAGTATTATCTGACTACAGTCTGTTCTAAACAACACATCTGGCCAAAGCTCTGGAATCAAGACAGCTCTGTCCTTATCAAGCCAAAAAGAAAGCTTGTGAAAGACAAAAAAAGAAAGGAGTGAATCTTTCAGAGCCTAAAACTGAAAACAAGTGCCTAATATTTCTGATGAACAACAATTCTTGTTTTTCATGCACAGGTAAATCTGAAATTTTTGGCAGTTACAGACAGTGTTTTAGCACAAAGTATAAATACTGCTTATAGTTTTGAAAGTGTAAGGGAAGTTGTAAGGAGATCATAACTAGTCTAAAGTAGAATTGATCCAAACCTAGAAGATAATGCTTTAAAAATTTGAAAAGAATGGAAACAAATTGGCAAAAGATTGTCCTCCACACAGGTCGGATATTCTAGATTCGATCAGGCTAATGTAAGCAAAAGACTATTATCTGGCAAGGCTAGAATTCCCTTCCAGTCAAGATCATACAGAAAAGAAGCTCAACCTCAAAGCTGTAATCCAAAACACATTTTATATGTCAGTGCATAGCTGCCTAAAGACTTTTTTTCAATGTGTCTTCGCTGCAGATGCCGTGTTCTGTGAGAATACCGAACCTCGCTCTCTCCAGGATAAACAGAAGCGAGCAAAGCAGACTTTTGAAGAAATGATGAGATACATGCCAGGTTCTGTATTTCATGACTCCCTATATGAGTATGGTTAATTGTTCAAGCAGATATATAACCCAAATACAGTCACGTTAGCTTTCCATATCAAATAATACTTACGCTCCTGAGATTTGAGTTGACTGGAATAGTAGGTGTAAAAACCCAGGACTTCAGTTTTGTCACTTAAATGTTGCTGACTAAGGTTGTACATAGTGATTAATAAAGACGTGATGGAAGTAAAGAGCTTTACAAATGTACTTAATACCATAATTTCTTCATCTTTAGAATGCTCCTATGGTTTGTATTTTATCCAGATGAAAACTGGGCTAAAAAAGGCTCACCGTGAAGCCATAAGATAAATCTGAGCTCTCCTGACACTGTATAAACTAGGGAAGAGGGGCCCATTTGCTATGTAATTCAGAAAGTAATCAAAAATTTCAGCTTGTGGTTTATTAAACAATGCATTAGGACAATACATTGATATTATAAAGAGTGTAATAATTACTTAGGTGTGCAGCCCTGAAGGAAGGCAAGGAAAAAAGGAGGAACCAAAGGAGTGCTTGTTTTTCCATTTATCACTTTAGATGGATAAAATTTGAACTCTTTCTTTAAATTAAACTTTTTTTTTTTAATTACTGGAGTTCTATAACTGTATCGTATAGCTGTTTTGCAGTGCTTCCTAATGACTTGTGTATTTGTTGTTGGTATCTGGTCTAGATTTAATAGGCAAGTGCATTGGGGAAGAGGCTAAATACGAAGGCATCAGGCTTCTGTTTGATGGAATGCAGCAACCAGTGCTCAACAAACAGGTAACTTGCAACATGTGAGAAACGTGCCTTTTGGCACAGGGCTTCCTGAAGTGAATGTATGGCTATAGCAGAGGAGTGAGCTCTAATTCAGGGTTAAAAATAAAAAGGAGTAGTGTTGCCTTGGAGTCTTCTTAATTTTCTTCATTTTCTTTTAGTTAACTTATGTTCTGCTGGACATTGGGATTCAAGAACTCTTTCCAGAGCTGAGTAAGGTATGTGCTAACTCCATTCAAGAGCTGCAGAATTCTTCAAGCTGCTAGTGAGTCTCCACTCTGTTTTATGTGTTTCCTGACTTAGGAAGTGAATTCTGCATGCAGAGAGCAGGTTGAGCTTCAGCATTTTTCTTGAGAATATTTGGCAGGAGGGTTTCTTACCTCTAGTTTGGTCACTGCAGTGTTAACTGCAACTATCCAGATAAAGGAGAAAGAATTCACACAACAGAAAATGCTATATAAATGCATAGCATTAGGTTTGTGATCCATCTGGTATTTGTACTTCTGCGTATAAAACCTTCACAGAGTTTACATAATTTATTTATTATAGACCAAGAGCTTTGGTCTTCATGGTAAGCAGGAGATATTAACTAGTTAACTAGATATAAAAAAAAAAAAACCCAAACCCCAAAACCCTCACTTATAATAGATGTTCGTTAACATGAGCCCTGTGTCCGAGAACTGTGGAATGCCAGCGGTGATTTGTTTTGCGTGATAAACAGAAACAAATGATAGATGTCAGAACAAGCTAGGGGCGCCTTCCATTGTTTTCACTGAAATAAGACCAACTTAGCAAGACTAACCTACTCTGTGCATCAGGTCTGTAGCTGGCCTCCTCGTGTCCGTGTTCAGTTAAAAACACACAAGAAGACATGACCAGCCAAGGCAGTAAGGAAGTACCCTGGAGACTTGTGTGCTGCAAAAAAGACCTGACTTGGCCCTGCTGTTTTACTCTGCTGCACTGTTTTTGTATCTCAGCAGCTAATAATACATGTATAGGAACACTGGTCTGTGTTCAGCTGATGCTGAAAAAACCTAAAGGCTTTTGTGTGTTAAGCATTTAAATAGTCTTTAAAGCCCTGGTCAGGCCCTGAGGGTAGTGATCAGGGGAATGAAGTCTAGTTGGAGGCCAGGAGCTAATGAGGTATCCCAGGGGTCAATTCTGGGTCCAGTCCTGTTTCACATCTTCATTAATGATCTGGATGATGGGGCAGAGTGCAAGGCTGCTGCTGACACAAAACTGGAAGAAGTGGCTGATACACTGAGCGTTGTGCTGCCATCCAGAGGGACCTCGCTAGGCTGGAGAAATGGGCTGATGGGAACCTCATGAAATTCAGCAAAGGGCAGTGCAAAGTCCTGCACCTGGGGAGGAACAACCCCAGGCACCAGTATGTATAGGGGGCTGCCCAGCCGGAAAGCAGCCTGGCAGAAAAGGACCTGGGGGTCCTGGTGGGCACCAAGTTGACCATGAGCCAGCAATGTGCCCTTGCTGCAAAGGCGGCAAATGGTATCCTGGGCTCCCCTAGGAGGACTGCTGCCAGCAGGTCGAGGGAGGTGATGCTGCCCCTCGGCTCAGCACTGGTGAGGCCACACCTGGAGTGCTGTGTGCAGGTCTGGGCTCCTCAGTACAAGAGAGACGTGGGCATACTGGAGAGAGTCCAGTGAAGGGCCATGAGGATGACGAATGGACTGGAGCATCTCTCCTATGAGGGAAGGCTGAGAGAGTTGGGAGTGTTCAGCCTGGAAAAGAGACGGCCCAGAGGATCTTATTAATGTATATAAACAGCTGAAGGGAGGGTGCGTAGAGGGCAGAGCCAGGCTCTTTTCAGTGGTGCCCAGTGACAAGACCAGAGGCCGTGGGCACAAACTGAAACACAGGAGGGTGACTGAGCACTGGCACAGGTTGCCCAGGGAGGCTGTGGAGTCTCCATCTTCGGAGATATTGAGAAGCCGTCTGGGCATGGTCCTGGGCAGTCAGCTCTAGTTGACCCCGCTTGAGGTTTGGACCAGATGGCGTCCAGAGGCACCTTCCAACCCCAACCATGCTGTGATTCCAAAACAGTGTGTATATTTAATGGGGTGAAATATTTTTTCTTCGAAAATGAATCAAGAAAAGATTATTTGATTTAAATCAAGGTTATGGTTTGTACAACTTCTTAATCCATCCTTTTGTTCTGTGTAACTGTGACACTGCCTGACTGCCCTGCAGTGTTTCACAAAACCACCTGCTGAGGAGGGACCTCTAATGCTACCTTTGGTTCTAGTGAAACAGCAGAGTCGAGGCCTGGGCTCCCCCTGTCCCCTGTGACTGAAGCTGGTGGGAGCAGAGCGAGGGAATTCACTGGCCCAGATTTCGGTAGAGGAAAGGAAGACAAAGTACTCCAGCCAGGAGCTTCAGCCATTTTCCTATTTTGGATGTACCAAGAGAAATACAGAACAAAGTGCTGCTTCTGTGATGTTTGAGAGTGGGACCTGGTCGTGAGCGTACTAGGACTGTGATGGACTGAATGAGGCAGCTGAGGAGGGATCACTATGAGAAGGGAAATGCAAGGTGGAGAGGGTATGGGCGGAGGGCAGTGGTTTTCAGCCCTAAATAAATAAAAAAACCAATTCCCCCAAATCACTGCAAACAGACTGTGAAGCTATTTGGGAAAAGAATTGTTTCCTCCAAACAATTGTAATGGGCAAGTATAAAAGTAATGACTGGTCTTACTTAGTTATCAGTTATATTGGAGGGGGTGGGGTGTGGAAATCACTCCAGTGACTGTTCTCTGTTCAACAGAGACTGGTCCTTTTTGAGTTGCTTGATACCAAAATGTGTTTGTAGTTACAGTGAAGAACAGAAAAATATTTCAGGTCGGTCAGCATTTAAAGGGAAAACTCAGCATCCTGGAAGTTTTGCTTTGAGCACTGCTCCTTCAGCCGGGGAAACAGCGATGGGAGAAATGGGAATATTTTTGTTAGTGGGGATGTCAGTCGGCTTCCCACTCTTAAGGTCTGATATCTTGAAAGTATATCCTGCTACATGTACCAATGCGGATATATACTGGATCACCTCGGATAGGCTGTGTTTAATGGCAGCATGCATACGTGAACAAGTTCTAAGGATAAGAGCTGAAAAACATCTCATATATGAGTTTTGCCTTTGATACAATGTGCAGCCAGTCCCTTGGAAGTCTGTCAGACAGGATACAAGGAAAAGGAACAGCTGAGAGATGAGCAGCATTCCTAGCAGAGGAAGGAAAGAAATTTAGTTGAAAAAATGTTATGCCAGTGCTATTTCCAGAGCAGAAAATTGCTGTGCTAAGAAAATGGCATTTAGCAGTTAGGGAAGGGGGAGGTGAGAACTTCCGGAGAAAGAAGAAAATACCTATTTGGAGAAATAGTATTAAAAACCTGAAAGCAGTAGCCCGCCTTTCTCTTAACTCTGGTTTCAAGTGGATGTTTTCAAATACCATTAATCATTGCAGCTCAGTTTTTTATGCATTTTCATACTTAATAAGTAATTTTTTTCTCCATTACTGTTTGACAGGGTCCAAAGGAAGCTAGCTCTGTGTCATGTTGGATGTGAATGCAGGGACCTTGCTGGACACCCAGTAGAAACACCTGCTGTGCACTATTGTAATGGACATGTGACATTTTAACCTTGCATTGTATATTTTCTTGTAAATAACATAAATTTTAAGTTCTAAAAAATCTCTTTATGCAATAAAGACATTAAAATTTAATACCAAGTAAATATATCTGTACTTTTTATTCATAATTTGCTTTAGCTGTTTCCCCAAAATCTCTGCATGTGAAATTACGGGATGGCGTAAAGTAAGAGAGCTGGGAGACCAGCCAACATATGCTTTGCTAAAAGAGCAATTACTGTTGTCTTCCTTAAAGGGTACGTAGAAAAATTGTTTGGAAGAGGTTGCAGAACGCTCCCATGAAGTTATTTTTAACTGTCTTAACAAATCTTACTCATTTTTTTAAAACAAAATTACATTATTGAATCTATTGCATACAAATAACCTCAGCACTATCTTTGGCCTTCATGCTTTCCATGAGCATGGAAAATCATGTGTGTAGTTTAGTTTATTTAATATCTGACCTTCAAATCTAAAGCACTCTTAATAATGGGTGTGAAAAGTGGTTTTGACTTTTACCTTAGCCTTCATTTTTCTGTGATTTCTTATCTGGGTTTGTTGGGGTTTTTTCTGACGTCCTCTACAGGCTTAGAAAAGAGGATGTGAGTCTGTTCACAATATTTTCTAAAAATTTATTACTATAAAAATGTGTGGAAGACTTTTCCTGTAAATCTTAATTTGTTGGCCCAGCCTTTATGAAAGAGACTTTGAAAAGGACTTTCATGTGTGAATTTTTAACAAGTTTTACTCACAGAACAATACAGAGATATTTTAATAGGCATTCCTCATTTTTTCTTTTCAGACAACGCCCATTTTCTCCTTTTACAAACCAATCAATCTAATGCAGTATTCGTGTTCTCTGTCACTACAGTTTGCATTATATCTGTATTACTTTTGCATACCTTTTCCTTCTGTTTGTCAAAAGAAGGTAAAAGTGTTATTTCTCTCTGGGTGTGCAGAAGGAGTCGTCATAACCCAAAAACTGGTGTGCAGGTACAGCCTCGGCCCATCAGTGCATTCTCTGTTACTGGTTTTAAGTTGATTTGGGGAAGACCATTCCGTAAACTAATAACTTTAGGGGCTGGTATTGACAAATCATCAATGCCATGTTAATAACTAGTAGCGTGTCAGGGTCAGTTGTTGTTTGTCTCCCTGTTCTAACACAGCTTACCCAATGCAGCTGTGTAGTCCAGATCTTCTCATGCGCAACCCTTGAATTTATGTGGAAACTAATGAGGTCTTGAAATTTAAACATACTGTTTATCTCAGTGTGCCTTCTCCTTGAAATCTGCAGATGCAGTGAATTTAAGAGGTGAGTAGCTTGCCTCTGAGAAAGAGTGTAGTATGCTTTCCAGCATAACAAAGCAGGTTTATTCAAAACACTGAGAATCAGTTTAACACAGCAATAAACAACATGGGAACATGTTGATGTCAAAATTCCAAATGTAAACAATCTTGGAAAAACAATCATTGTTTCCACTCATTTATAAGCAATCACTTCCTGCTAAAGCCTCAGAAATGTAGACTTGGCATTTAAGCCAATTTCTGATTTTATACTCATTAGCCTATCTCTTACAACTGTCTATTTTTTAAACACAGCCTTCCCTTAGAGAAGATGGGCTTTTGAGTTATGATCACAATTATGATAAAGCCAGATTATGCTGTAAAAACCCTATTGCTGGGCAACTTCCAAAGGTTACCACAGTGCTGCAGGAGTCAATGGGTGTATCCAACATTCTCCCTGAACGTTGGTGATACAGAGTAATGGTCAGGAGTCTGGTGCTTTGATTGTTGGGAAAAGGTGTAAAATTGAGCATGTTGATATGAAACATAATCATAGATTGTGTTCTCACTCTAGATACAGTCCCCAAACTGGTCATATTAAATAGTGAAGTGTATATATACTCAATTTGTTAAAATTGATCAAAATCAAATCAAGCTTTCATTGCATCTTTTATTAATGGAAAAACATAAGTGAGATGCTGCATCTTCAAAAGTAAAATGGAAAAACTTTAATTGCATGTAAATGAACCTCATGGTTTCAAGGACCCCGAGTTTAATCCAGCTCTTTCAGGCATTGGTGTAGGTATGACAAGTATGACTGGAAGCAAAGTAGAATTATTGGATTGAAAGCTTTGACGCTGAGTGTAGATCAAAGGAAGGTATATATCCCTTTAATAAATCTATTTCTAGAAGCTTGTTTACATTACTGGAATAAGATTCTTAATCAACTTACAATTTAAAGGAGCTAAAAGAATTTGAAAAAATAAAAATATCCCATTTCGGCGAGTGGTTGTTTCATGATGGAGCATTAGTATTCACTGGAACTTTGCTTCTTGATACCTCAAACAGAATTGTGGGTACCTGCTGATTCAAACCGAGAGAAGTCATTAATTCTGCCCACTCATTCTGCAGTGTGCTTCACTGACTCTACCAGATTAAAGAAAATTGCTCGTGCTGTCAGTGATGACGTGCAGAAACCTAAACACTCATTCATTTTAAGGTGTAAGAGTTCCCTTTTCCCTTCGTCAGCATCATCTCTCCTCTTGCCTTCCTCCAAACGAAAACATTGTGAGCAAAAATCAAGTATGCAAGAATGTTACAGTGAACAATACAGAAATCAGGATAAGGCTTCCTTCAGTAAGACTTCCAGAAGAAAACTTTATTCGACCTTCAACTGCTGGGTAAACTCTCTTCATTCTTTGGAGGTAACGGGAAACAACCTCAACATCAGGTTCACCTAAAGAAACAAACAAAAAAAGGTACAGTGTTCTCTGCAGCAGCCAAGCTCTGGACCAAAATTTAAGAACCTCTCTAAAATTGCAGTTTTAGCTCAAGTCTTAAAGCAAACTGTTTTCTACAGTTTGTAATTCTGAATTGGTACACTTCAAGACAGTGTAGGGGTGTGGAGAGTTGTTTCTTGTGCACAGATAAAATATCTGTGGTGGTTTGTAGCCAGAATTTTTGGTAGCAACTCATATTTTGCCAAAAAAAGAATTCTTTTTGCATCATCCGGCTTTTGTTTGTTTGTTTGTTTGTTTTGCATCTGTTACAATGGTAACTTCAGTCAGATTTAGGTGGACTGAGATAGTCTCCCACCTGTTTGGGGTAGAGTGCTATAGATCCGGCAAAGCTATCGCTTACACCTTTTCAAATGTAACTTTTTTAAGGAAGAATTTCTAGTCTGTGCTGCTGCGTGCACACAAAGTATGATGTGGATTTTCTACAATGGAGAGCCCTCTTCAGTCACTGCTGCCAACCATGTCACGAGCCCCTTCTGATCCAAGCTCTTGCAATCCTAAAGTGCAACACCTCCATCTTGAAAGTAATTATAGTTTTGCCCCTCTGCTATACTGGAAGACTTTACCAGAACCTTTCAAGTTGTTCCCTTTCATTATTCCTCATGATTTCTCTGTATGTGAATTTATTTCTGCATACACAGATATTTACTGAAAACTACAGCCCCAGCAAATTTACAAGCTGTATGCTGAATTTGATTTAAAACACCAATCCTACCTGTGAGAATCAATTTTAAATTGAAACACCCGGTAGAATCAAAAAAATAGTCTGTAACGAAGATCCCAAAGGAAAATTTTTTTGGTAAAAGTATGCTTTTACCATCCCGAAGCAGAACGTGTGAAATTAAATTTCTGCAAGATGTAGATGTGCTCCTAGAAGATACTTTAAAAAAAAAAAAAAAAAAAAAAATACAGCACTACATCCTTTTTGTGTTTTCAGAAATAATGACTTCTAATCTCAACATTTTTTTCAAGTTTCCCTTTGTCCTAAAAGAAGTACGTGACAATTATATGAATGATGAATTTCTAACAGTTTGCATGCAACTTTAGAGGATCTTAAGACAGCATTGTAGAACTCTTCCTTTCTGCCTCTCTAGCGTGGTGTCTGTCAGCACCCTGCATGCTGCTGCCTGCAGAACTCGTGAGAGTCCCACTGCTTTCGGAGGGGCAGGCTAATTCCTGCAGAGCAAGTCGGCATCTTTCCCCTCGCCCTCTGTGTTGCTCACCTGAGCTGCATGTCTTCAGTAGTAGAGGTGATGATTCTGTCTTTGCAAATTCTGCTACACAGAGGAAATATAAGCTTTAAAGAAAACAGCACCTTTCTTTTTGATGCATTGTTTAGTAACGAGTACAAGTGCAAGGCAGTATATGTAATATGTATTCTCTATAGTGTATTTTTTGCTTTTTTCTGGT
Organism: Fregata magnificens; assembly: GCA_013389945.1. Classification (NCBI taxonomy): domain Eukaryota; kingdom Metazoa; phylum Chordata; class Aves; order Suliformes; family Fregatidae; genus Fregata; species Fregata magnificens. Next base: position 140,366 of record WAAD01043153.1, on the reverse strand, counting down.
TTATCATGATCTCAGAACGGCTCTCTAAGCAGTGCTGAATTGATAAGGCTCAGTTTCCCTTTGAAATTTTTGTGATTTAACTGAAAAAGAACATCGTTGCTGGCTACAACTAAAACTGGCAATCCAGAGCAGTCAGATTAGAAGCAAATTTAATCTACCCAATAAAAGCAGAAAATCTTGAGACTTGTACTATAAAAAGATCTTTTAACTTTTAGGAATTGTTTGTCTGCTACCCTGTTGGCACCCATTACCTACCTTTAATGTATCCCAGATTTTTGTCTTTCAGCATATGATAGCCATCTCCTCCAAATAACATATAGGATGGAAGAGTCACATTGTATATTTCATCCATCTGGAGTGGGACATAGGCTGGGACTCGGCAGGCTGTGCAAAGCACTTCTAAGCTAACAACTCTGCTTCCTGGGGCTCTGGAGAGATCATAGACCACATGGATGCCTACGAAAATACACATTTGAATGTCACTTTATGCAGCGCCTATTGAATATGTAGGGCTAGAAGCAGTATCTTCCACCATTTTTAATGGATTCTTTACTTCAGCTTCTGTGACCTCCTGTGAGGTTATATTGTTCTGAGTGATACCAGTTAATGTCCTGTTTTCTTTGCACAATAATTAACTTTTATCCAAGAAAACTCATGAGATTAGAGAATTGCTGAAGTACTGTCCCACCTCAGTTACTTATCTGATCATCTGTTCTCTTCTTATCACTACCCCACAGAAGGAAATTACTAGTCTTGGGATTAGGATACTGCAAGATAAAAATACCTTCCCTTACTTCTGTAGTAATATGCTTTCTCATTCCACTGTTTTGTTGGCTGACATGACTTCTTTTAAAGCCAGCCAGCCACCCTAACTTAGCACCTATTATGGATAATAAGTACTGTCCTGAAAAAAGAAAGCCAGGCCAGGGCTGACTGTTGCGGTTTCTACTCGCTGTAGGAGAAGTAACGTTTCTAGTTGTGAGCCGTCCTCAGTCAAAGCCTGGGGAGAGTTAGGCCCCCAGAACAGCACTGCCAAGAATTTGCTGATCAGGAAACCACGTAAAGCTAGTCCAAAGCATGGAGGCTTCTTCCAGCCCTGGTGCTCTTCCTGCTCTGGATCTTCTGTCCTGAACCCTTTCCAGAGCTACTAGTTATCTTCTTTTTCTGTGAGAAGGCAGCAAGCAGAGGGGCTGCTGCTACTTTACCTTAGTGGTACCCAAGAACGTGGTAACTTGTGAAAGCACTTGCCTCGTGTGCGAGACCTGGGTTGTGTCCTTGGCATGTGGGGGTTCTAGATGGCATAGCGGGGAAGTGCCCCCACCACCGGGCTGCGTCGGGGGAGAGGCATGGAGGGAGAAAATCCCTCAGCCCCTGCCCTTGAAGTTTAGCTTTTCTGCTAAATAAACAATAAAATCTGCACTGCATCACAGAGAGCCCAGGAATGAATGTGACTGTAGCCTAGTACACATCTGGATAAATATATGGGGAGCTGCAATTCAAGAAATGTGTATGTTTTTAATATTAACTGTTCATCGCTAAAATATTTAGGAATTCACTGCAGCAATTCCATAGCCCATTTTGACTAACTCTAAAACTGTCAGCAATCATTAGACAGTGGCACAAAATGATTTTGATAAACTGAACTTTGGCAATAACTGGTAGAGACATCCAGTCTGGGGTTTCAGGTAGGCTGCCAGTGAAGAACTGAAAACAGGAGTTTGTTGTAGCAATTAGTGTGTTACGGTTATACTCAATTATATCTTCCTGTAGTTAATTGAAGTGTTAAACTACTGCCATTATGGGTTACTGAACCAACTGGGAATCTTTGCTCTGCTGAAGAGAAGAGTGATGGCCTCTGTGCTGCAGCGGCTCAATTAAACATACGCAGGATAAACTGTGTCAGTTAGCTGGCGTGTGCGAGGCACAGAGCTAGGATGTATGCCCAACTTGATTTCCATTCTTAAAGCGGCTTCCAGGTGTAATACAAACAAGGCCAACAGAAGGGATGGCTGGCTTGGAGAACTGAGAAGAGGAAGGAAGAAAACATACCTCCAACCTGCAGCAGCTCTCCGCTTCCGTTTCCGTATCTGTGCACGCTGTGCTCAAAAGCTTCTTTCAGAGTGGAGCCTTTTACCCTTACCAAATCAAAACGACCTCCAAATGGCAAAACAGACAGCAAATCTGCCACAGTAATGCTACCTGGGGGAAAGAGACTTTGTTTACGTTAATTTTTTTTTAAGTCTACAATATTATTTTAGGATTGTTTAACAGTACATTTTTGACAAGGAACGTGGCAAACACAATTTGAGACAATGAGGGCCATTAGAGCAGAGGATCACATCCAAACCAAAAAACCCGCGTCTTTATCATCCAGCGTGTATCAAGACTGATAAATCTGAGTTCGATGTAACTGCATGTATTACTATTCAAATAACTCTACTAAACGAGATGACAAACCACCAACCTAAGATGAAGAAAAACAGATATTCTTACTAAGTCAGGCAATTTTTCCAATTGCTTAAGATTTACTCATGTAGTCCTACAGAAAGATTTAGCTAAACTGAAAAAGGTGTTTGTTTTCAGTTTTCATTTATGTCATACCAGGAAAATAAAAACTGTAAAACCTTACCATTCAGAAAACCCCAGAATTCACTTATTCGATAGCAGACTACAGAAGTCTCCCCGCGACCATACGGTATGACCCTCTACAGTAGGAGGTGAAGAATATCCACTGTCTGTCTTTGTTCCAAGGCAGCAAAGGGAGAGGGAAATTATAAAAAGCACTGTGTACAAACAATGCTAGTAACTTCTATTAATGTCAGCCTGAGTGCAGTTGCGCTCTCATGATGGATAACCATTTGAGAAAGTTTGAAAGTGCTTCCAAACACTGTGCAAATACCATCAATACAAGCCCATACCTAACACTGGGTTCAGTGCGTAATAACTTGATTCTTCCTTCTTGATAAAGTTGTCATTCAGCTTGTAATTTTACATACCATTAGTGCTCTGTTCATCAATGGGTGACCGTATCCCACCTCCATTCAGGATGCACATTGAAACATGGTTCCATGACTTTCTATCCGGATGTCTGACATTCTCATAAAGCTACCAAAGAAAAATGTTTAAACTGATTTTTAATCTTCACTTAGCCTAGGCTCTGGAAATTTACACCCAATACAATCTGAGACCGAAAAGAGACAGAAAGGTTTTATATATCTTCTTTGACATTACCTTCAGCCCCACTGCAAAATGCTGAATTATTACAGAACAAGGCAAAAACCATTACAGTTAGTATTTTGCTTTTTTAAACTTTTAACAAGAAACGTATTTGCCTTTTTCTGTAATGGACTCTTGGACTCTCCCATCATCTGTGTATATATGACATGACCAGGGCAGGCCAGTTTTTTATTCCAACCATTGTGATAAAGAAAAATGATTTGAGCATATTTGGAGAATTGGGAAGTGAAGAGGACCTTAAATATACCTGTACATTAAAAACATGTAGGGGAATGTATAAATTAATCTAGCTCTTGTTGTCAGTTTTAAGGAATTAAGATTTTTCGTCTTCTCTGAGATTGATTTTTAATATTTGGAATAGTCTTGGCAAACTAGAAAGATGTAGAAGAGTAGAGGAACAGATGAGATGAGACCCAAAAGTCTACTCTGTACAGCATCTTATCTCCAACAGCAGCAAAACTCTGACAAAAGCAAGTTGCAAGGACAAGATAATATTTGCTTGAGACATCCTAAGTAGCAAAGATAATGGAGAGCAGAGATTTACTCAGTTACATAAGGATGATAAGCCTACAGCATTAATCTTCAGAAATAACTGAGTAGAACAGGAAAAGGTTGAGAAAACAAACCAGAGTAATGGAAGGGATGGACTAATTTCCGAACAGGAATGACTATGGTTATGACTCTTCAGTCTCACAAAGAGAGAAATACAGGAAGGACATGACAAAGTCTATAAAATCAAGAGGGGCATGTGGAGGCTGGGTAGGAATCAGTGTGTTTTCTCATTTCAAGAATGACAAAAAAATAAAGATTCAGAGACGGGTGACAAGGATGGTCAAAGACACAGAAAAGCTTCTGAACATAGAATGATGATGTAGGCTCGGAATGTCTGACCTGGTAAAGAGACAATGGAAGGAAAATATTTGAGAAGCCTATAAAATCATGAGTGACGTGAAGAGGGTGGACAGGGACCAAGTGTTCCAGTGCAAAGACTACTCCTTGGCCTCCAGCAGGCATCCAGCCAGTGGGCAGCAGGCTGCACACAGCCAAAAGACCAAGGTCTCTGCAGGATGTGCAGGTCCACAGTGGAACGCCCTGCCACCGGCTGTTGTGGAGGCTGAAGGGGCTCAAGGGGAGATGGGGCAAGTTCAGGGAAGACAAGTTCCAGCGGGAGCTAGTAAATACCAAGATGCCACTTCTGGCTTGGGAAGTCCCTGAGCTGCAAGCTGCTGGCAGATGGGACCAGATTGGAGTACAGTGTCTCCACAGGCTTGTCCAGGTGTACACTCTTTCCTCACCATCCTCCCTCGGTCACTCTTGGAGACAAGAGTGTTGGGATGGATAGTCCTGTTGTCTGTTCGAGTTTGGCCACTTCTCTGCTGCACCCCTATGCTAAGTGTTTGCAGCCTCTGACTCGCAGGTGCGTAAATGCTTTGTGGATTCAGCTTAGTGATCAAAGTTATTCCCTATAGCCAGATCCATGAGATACTCTTAAGTTTATAACATACTTAATCAATGAATGGATTTTTTTTCTGTTTGCTGATTTCAGTCAGAACTCTACCCCCTAATTTACTAATTTGCCTGGAACAGATATCAGGATTACAAATCTGTAATTCCTCAGTTCCCCATAGAAGTATTTTTAAATAGAGGTACTACACTTGCTGCTCTCCAGTCCTGAGCACAGAGGCAGTTTAAAACAAGAGCTCACACACTGATGTTAGCAATTTCACAGCCATTTCACATTTGTGTTTCTTTAAAGTCCTTTGTAAAATACCATCTGGGTCTGTCAACCTTTTATTCTGAGATTTTGGGCTACTGTTGGAGAAGCATCACTGAACTAAATAAACCTCTGTTTTGACCCAGTACAATTCAATCAATCATCTTCCACATTTCTCAATCTCTACATTTCCGAGGACAACTTTAAATATTAAAGCTCATGGAACAGGCAGGTCTGGTTTTTACCTTCATACCCCTGAATGCACGGCAGCAGACAGGAAAGCAAATGTAGAACTGGTAAGGCAAAGAACATGAAGGGTAATCCATGTATCTACTGATGACTGCAGATGGTTGTCTAGAGACATTGATTTAACTGAAGTAGAATTTGACCTCCCAAGACAAAATGTATAGCAAGAAAATCTACAGACTTCTGAAAGATTACAGAGTTACTTTCTTTAAGCTTGAAAAGTGTCAAAGCAGTTGATCACATTTTTCAAATAGAAATAATAAAAAGTCTAGCAAGAAGAAAAAGCAAGGCACTGCAATTTTAGTAGAACTGTATGCAGAATTCCCAAATCTTAATCTAATTTGGAAATTAGCCCATGAACTAAGAATTATTTTAAGGATTACAATAAAAGCAATCACATGGGCTGGATAAATAGCTTTGGGGACATACCTAAATGAAAACTCATGATTATTAACTGGCTCCTGACTTTGTGGCCAATGGTGCAGGACATTTATGGCCATGCTTATTTTCTGGGAACAGTCACATTAGTGAATGTTTTCCCTGGAGTACCCAAAGGAAATGGTGCTGCTGTGGGAGAGTAAAACAATCAAAACCATCTAGTTTAAAAACTGGAAGTCACTTCTCGCAAAGAGACCTTCTGGTGTTACATGACTGTTAAAGCCCAGTGATACCAGTCAGGATGCAGCAGGGGCCGGTAGCTCCCCCTGGGCTGGGGTGCTGGGGGATTTTACCTCTTCTGCGCCTGGCTATGCGTATGGCCTTTACCCCTCCTTTGCTTCAGCTGGCACCTTTTGGACTCTTTGGGGGGACAATTCATATCAGTAATTTGGCAGAAAACTACCCAGAATTTTTTTTTCTGGGCTACTGCATTAAAAAACGGGTGACAGCACAGCCCATCGAGTAATGACAGGGCAGAAGGTAAGTGCCGTGAGCAGGGGACCAGTAGCAGGGTGGGAGAGGGGCAGGGGAGCCGAGTTCTCCGCCTTGCTTGAGGAATGGGCTCTTAGATCAGATGACTGTGTCTCTTAAAACTGCAGCTTCAGAGACAGCTGTTAACAAGCGGTTCTCTTTGTGAGGAGATACGCAAAGAATAAATTGCTCCTTACTCTATACAGTGAGATTCATTATAGCCTTGCTTCTGCTAGATCTTTCTAGGGCCGCACTAGATGTTACGGTGTTGGAAAGCAGCGCAGAGCCCATACGCTGATAGTTCGGAGCCTGGGAGCATTTCATCTGGTACCTCTGGAGTAACACTTAGATGTGATTGCCACCTGCAGTGGCAATGTCTTACCACAGCATCACAAAGCAAATTTCCCATGTTACATTCTTGGAAACGGCACGCTTGGCTTGTACCATTCAGGTAAACACTAGTTTTTCCAATCTCTTTGGAATAATCCCCCAGGTTTTTCCTCCATTTTTCCACTTCTTCTTTAATGCGCTCATCTATAAGTAGTATAAAAGTGTAAAATAAGCATCGCACATATCTGATGTTAATGACACTTCAGTGAATACAAAGCTTAGGAAAAACCCCCTGCTCTTCAAGATTCTAAAATGTTACACTTTCCCTCCTCAAGCAACAGAACATCTACACTCACTTCAAACAAAGCCTGTAAAGGGAACAGGCAGGATGGGACAATCAAGTGAACAAGCTATTCCTGTGCTACTGCAAGGTTATCTATCTCCTCCATAACGCTTAAAAATATTTTTGCCCAGTCCTGTTCTAACCTCTGACCAATAGGGTTTCTACACCTACCTTGACAGATGAGAGTTTCTATACAAGAATTTTTAATATACAAGTGAGCTTGGTCTTTATTTGACATCATATCTTTTTTTTTTCTTAATTATAGCTTCTTCCCCTTTAATGTAGTGCTAAAAGGAATACTAGCTCAAAACATCAATGTCAAGGAATAAACCCTTTACAGAAATTAATTCTCTATGCACATCTGTCTGCCAGGTGCAAATCTAATTCTTTCAGAAAAAAACCTAAGTCTTGTATATACAGACAGATAATGTCACAACTGTTTTATATCGGCTATTAGTTTTAAGCAATTTGCCACATAACTGTCAGCAACAGCAACATTTGTAAAATGAGAACACCTATGTATCTGAATTTTTACTTTTACTGACATCACAGAGAGAATGTAAAGTCTCTTTACACCATCTCACTACATTAACAGATCACTGAGAATAACACAGTAATTAAGAGTATGTATGAACACATCATTTTTAAAGGATTTATTTTATAAATAGTCTGGTAGAACACAGAAAGTCTGATAAAAGCTCAGAGCTTTATACAGCAAACAGTGGGCAAGAAACAAAGACTAGAGAACCAGCCCTGGGTAATTACAGAGCCGACATAAAGCAGGTAACAGAGCTCAGACAGAGTTACGAACAGAAAGCAAGAGAGACTCTCCTCCTCCCAGTTCTTTAAATGTTTCAGAGCTGAAACATTGAACACACTCAGCATTGAAAACAAGAAGCTGTGGGGTTTGTATATTATATTTGCACATTGCCAGAGTACTCCAATTTTTTTCTGGGACATCTCCACTTTCCTATATTGCTGTAAACTCTGTTCTGAAGAAACCAGCCCCTGGCAAAACAGTGTAAATTAGCCCTCATAATCTTTTAAATCATAATTACAGGGCTAGCTAAAATGGATTCTGCTAAATGCTAAGGCAATGTTATCACCTGAGTTCCTACAAAAGAACTTTCAGTGATTTTAAATAGACAAAAACATACACTGAATTTGTGCGTATTCAAAGGCCACTGTTCAGCAAGAGAAATAGAGGCAAATGGGTACAACTGAAACACAGCCTGAACCCTACACCAAAGAGAACTGCAAGCTCAGGAAGAAAGCTGAATTCTTCTGCGACATAGTACTGTGTATTTAACATAATAAGACTTGAATTGTAGTAGAGTGCTGCAGACAAATTCAAATGTCTAGTCGGCATACCTTCAGGAACACTGCTGTCCAGCAGAATGGGGTTTCCAACTGCTTCAACTACATTTCCTTGCTTGTCAAATGTAACATTTAAGTAACCAAGATATTTTCCATAAGCATAAGCTTGTACAACTGGCACCTTCCTCCCATCATCTGAGTCAACCATGAATGGATACGGGCCAGCTGGCTGTTCAGTAGAGGGCGGGGTGCCTGCACGAAACAAGCATGTAAAGCGGGACTTCAGCTCATGTGACCCTCAAGGAATTATTAGAATGACATTTCAAATGTTTCCCAGCCTCAAAAAAACCAAATAGGATATTAAGCAGCAACAACAATGAATGTATTGGACGACAAGCACACATTTGATTGTTCAGCTATGTTATTTCATAAGAGACAATGTTGTTTCCAGGACATGAGCTCTAATGACTGCCACAGTGTTTTTTAAGTTGTGACAGCACACTCCTCCATGACATCATGTCACAATAGCAACAAAGGAACTTTTCATTCCAATTATTTCAATCTAAACCTCTCAGTAATGCACACATACCAGCCTCTGGCTGAAAAGTTTATTGTTAAGCCTTCACACTACATTATTCTGCATCAGATAGAAAATGAGAATATTAGTAAAACATACATAGGACTTCTTGATATGAAAAAGTCTAAACTATTTTTATTGATAATATGCAGTCAGAATACCTACAAGCACTTCTGTGAATTTGTGCATACACCGAACTGGTATTTTTTTTACTATACCAAACTTAGTCTCCAAAATTTCAGACAGGCTGCAAACCCCTCTGCAAAAGCAAACTTCATTAGCATTAGAGTTATGTGGTCATGGATTTAAAACTCTTATCAACCTGCAAAGTTTGAAGGGTGATTAGATGTAGGACTCGGAAACAGATAGATTAAAACAAGGCATTTACAGAGAAGAGAGACCTCAGCTCAATCGGCATAGGCTACCACAGGATTTAGAAACCATGCAGGGGAGGAAAGCGGCAAAGAAAGCTACACAGCACAGCTCTTCTCTCAAGGGTACCAGCCTTCCCCCCCGTCTCCTTGACAATATTATCTGAGTAGTGTCACTCCCCCCTCTTATCCCCGTCAGTATTTCTACCCCACCGTCAGGAAAGACCAAGGTTGGGCAGCTCTGAGAGGCATCACGTGCTGCATGGCAGGCCCCACTGCAGAGGCCCCTCAAAGCCTGCTGCTCACTCCTGTCCCAAAGCCGACGGCATTTCCCATCCATCTGTCGGCAAGAGCTGGGGTGCCGGCAGGATGGGGGCATGGGGGAGTGGGCACAGAGGACACGGATCTGGAGGAAAGGAGGCTCTTCACTTCCACTGCTCGCAGAACAACTGGTTTCCTTCCATTTACAGTTGTTTACGTAATGTGAAACCCTGGGAGAAGCAGCGTGACAGATCTTCCTCCTAGAACTCCAATATGATTCATATTTATCTCTAATCCCTCCTCTTCTCCAGGGAGAATGGCTGTAACAAACTATGAGCTGAACCAAATTTACCAGAGAACTAGTTTTCCTACTTTCAGCCTGGCCGACAGAGTTGGTTTCTTGGTGGTGCCTATTCACTATTCGATATTTATTTTGGGAAGAATTTAAGAAATCCTGTAGCCAATGAGAACCCTGCAGGATTTATGCATGCAAAAGTGGCTTTGGGTTTTTTGGAACTGAAAAAGGAATTGATTTTGATCTCTTGCCCTTGTGTACTCCTCAAATGAACAGAGCATTAGCAAGATAAAGTTATGCTTTCTGGTCATCATTTTAGTTTACATCAGCTGTGCATGGTCAAGTGCTTGTCCAGAGCCTTATTCATTTCTTGCTTTCTGAAGAAATACTTTCTCATACTGATACTTTCTTGAAGGATTAATTATCACTACCACATTATTCCGTTGTAAGATAGATGTGTTCCTACTGAAATGAAAACACTTTTCAGTGCATCTTATCCCCAAAGAAAACAGCGCTAGAATTCACGCACACATCTCAGTCCAAGTGTGAGATGCTATTTCATTACAAATGCACAAATTCATACTGGGTAACTGAAGAACCTGTAACACTTTCCTATTTTCTTACTTTGTTTTAGCCAACACACTACGTTCTCAGAATATCCTTTCTGCTGAAAACCAGAAATTAAAATGCTCTAACCTAAAACTACCATTATTGTTTGAATCAGTTCTACAACCCAAAGCACACCTGAATAAGTCAAGACAACATTTGCCCCATAATCTGTAGAAAAAGAGATTTGCAAATGTCTTAGAGACAGATAGGTTGGACTAGTCCAAGACTAGGCCCTTATATTAAGATATCTCTATGGAGGTGTCTGCATGGGCAGTATGCCTCTCAACCCCCTTGACAGCCAGAGATTCAGCTGACCAGCTGGCATGTCTCCACTTAGACTGAGCTGAAACATTCTCCCAAATTCTGCTGCCAGTTATTGATTACATGTCTTGATTTAATTGAGAGCTTATAGGCTTAATGTACACATAGACACACACACACAGACACTTAAAATTAGGTGGTTTACTCTGCAGTCAAATCACCTCCACAGATGTGGCTATTTCATTGTGAATGTTGGCTGATGGTTTTGACTCAGTAGGGAATGGTTCACAAAGGCACTCATGGTGCTCCTGGATGCATTAGCAAGTGCTTCTCAGTACTTGGAATAAAAATTATAGACTCAGACCACATTCTGTCAAAAAACATACTTTGACTAAATAAGCGGGTACATATTTTTTGGTGTATCTCCCCCAGACATTTCTTCTTATTGCATGTTAATAAAAAAGTAAGACAAACTTGTTTTATCAAAACAGTACAGCCCTTGGAAAAGGGACCAGAACCCACTTCCAAGTGAGGTCTTTAACCTGAAGGCTGCAGAGTCCCATCCTGTGTGCTCTCTCTGGCCTTATGAATCTTGAACAGGTTTTAATGGGGAGAGATGGAACAGCTTGACCTAGTCTAGTCTGACAGTGGGATACTCTCTGGGATGACAGGAGATGTGCATGTGAACTCCTACAGATCTAGACAGGGTATGAACTCAGACATCTCAACTCTTGGAGCACTTCAGATCACGATTCCAAACTGTGAACAGTGGCACCTCTTTGGACCACACCCAATAAGGCATTTTGACTATTATGGCTACCACTTCAAGGCACAAACTCTCTACAGGCATTGACCAACAAGCCAGTGCAAAAGAAGCTGGATTCCGCTGTGTAAACCCACGATGAATGCGTACTTTGAATACTGCATGCATCCTTGGTTCTCCCATCTCAAAAATAATTCAGTAAAATGGCTGAAAAATGCCACCAGTGGGCAGCAGGCTGCACACAGCCAAAAGACCAAGGTCTCTGCAGGATGTGCAGGTCCACAGTGGAACGCCCTGCCACCGGCTGTTGTGGAGGCTGAAGGGGCTCAAGGGGAGATGGGGCAAGTTCAGGGAAGACAAGTTCCAGCGGGAGCTAGTAAATACCAAGACGCCACTTCAGGAAGTCCCTGAGCTGCAAGCTGGTGGCAGACGGGACCAGATTTGAGTACAGCGTCTCCACAGGCTTGTCCACTCTTCCCTCACCATCCTCCCTCGGTCACTCTTGGAGACAAGAGTGTTGGGATGGATAGTCCTGTTGTCTGTTCCAGTTTGGCCACTTCTCTGCTGCACCCCTATGCTAAGTGTTTGCGGCCTCTGACGTGCAGACAGGTGCGTAAATGCTTTGTGGATTCAGCTTAGTGATCAAAGTTATTCCCTGAGGCCAAATTCAAGAGATATTCTGAACTGTTTAATGTCTAACTGTAGCATGCAATTGTTTCTCTTTAACAAGTGGGATAGTAAAAGGTGAGAGCCCAGGTGAGACAAAAAAGGCATGAGAAAGTGAGAGGAGATGAGTAGGGAGAGGATGAAATGCACAGTGCAAAACCTTCAAGTGGTTAAGTTCCTAGGGTACATGGTGCTATCCCTGTGACTAGGGCACAAGAGAAATTTCACTGAAAATTACAGAAAGTTCCTGTTATAGTCTCAACCAGTTAATGAAATTTCTGCTAAATTTAATGAGCTATCTTTGATGGTTTAAAAAACCCCAGCTTTTCTCTTACTTGTGTCCTGGCACCGGGAAGGCAGCAGCACTGGAGAAGCTGCTGATGGCAGGTTTTGCCTAAAGTAGCATTGCTGCAGAAGAAATCAGATCAACAATGTTTATCTCTGGAATGATGTCTACCTCTAGGGAAAAGAAGAATAAAGTCAGAGATTAAAAGAGGGACTGAAAAAGACAGAGGAAATTTGGGAGAAGTTTTTTAATGGCAGGCCTAATGGAGACCTACGAATACCGAATCAGATTCTATGGAAAATCAACATCGGTATCACTTTTGAGGTCTTACATGATTGATTTTTTTGTTAAGTCACATACAAATTTAAATGTAAACATCTTATTTACTGCTTTATATGTGTGAGCTTGAAACAGGTACGATATGTTTGGCAGTAATTTACCAGTATTACTACCTTTGTTTCTCTGTCCTGCTTCATATAGGTCACCTTGAACATCCGCAGCATTAAGGAACCTTTCAGTGAGTTAGGGCACTTCTTGCTCACAGACTGTTTTAAATTAGTTTCTTCCACAGAAGTTATGGATAGGTACCAGCTATGAATCTGCCCCAGTACAGCCAGCAGTAAACTGTATTTGTGAAAGTTCTCCGAGTTTAAAGAGAAACGGTTTCAGCTTTGCTTTAGAAGCAACATTTTAGTAAGAAGTAAAATACCTGTATAGAGAAATGTGTTTGTATGTCCTCCAATTACAACATCCACTCCTTTCACTTTTTGGGCAATATTTTTGTCCACAGTAAAACCAGAATGTCCTAGTGCAATTATTTTGTTCACTCCCATAGCAGTTAGTTCATTCACTTGTACTTGCAATGCTTCAATTTCATCTTCAAAGATTACATCATCCCCTTAAAAAAAAAAGAACAAACATGAATGTATTTACAAAGTACCTTAATTACTAGTTTTAAAAAAAAAAAAGTAGCTGATATCGGATACTATTTTGTACAATTAATGAAACTTTGAATGTCAGTGGCTTTCAAATGCCCTTAGTTGGTTCAAGCTCCTGATCTGATCTGATGTTCTCCAGCCTCTCAGGAGCACCTGTGTGCTTAGACTAATACAACATTCCTATGTAAGAGGCTACTTATTTGACAAAGTTTTAAGAATAGAGTTTAAGAACAGTCAACAACAAACTGTAATCCTAAACTTTCCGGTGAAGACAACTGAGTAACATTTCTACCAATTCCCCCTCTACCTAATTCCTCTCCTTCCTGCAGTTTTTTGATCAAACCATTTTGAAATATGCCTTTAAAGTCAAAAGATTTACATTATTTCATAACAAAGGGAGGAGCGAAACGAATTCACAATCCAGTGCAAAATGTCTCAGGAAATTAAGAGGAAGCTGCTACAATGGAAGAGATAAAAGAGGGTTACACAAATTTGTTCACCACCACACCCACTGAATAGTTCTGTTACTGCCAGAGGGAATCTCTGTACTGCACATTACAGAGTGAATTGTGCAGTGCATCCCCACATTTTCTTCCTGTGGACCTCTTCTTAGAATCAAACATTCATAAGTTAATTGAGGTTGGAAGGGACCTCTGGGGGCCATCTAGTCCAAAACCCACTCAAAGCAGGAACTCAAAGCCAGATGAGGATGCTCAGGGTCTTGTCTGAGCAAGCTGAAATTCCATAACCTCTCTGGGCAACCTGCTTCATGGCTTAACCACTATTACCGTGACAAATTTTTTCCTTACGTCCCACCATAATTTCCTGTGGTACTACTTGAGCCCATTGTTTCTTGTCCTTTCTCTGTGGCCCTCTGGGAAGAGTCTGTCCCTGTCTTCTTTACAAACCCCCTTAAGACGGTGGAAGACTGCATTTAGTTCCCCCTTAGCCTTCCTTCTCCAGGCTGAAGGAAGCCACTGGCTTCAGCCCCTCTTTTTACATCTTTGTGCTTGACAGAAACTGAGCCTGATGCAGAGCTACTGGCAAAAGGGGAAGTCCGAGAAACGCTCCTTGAGTGTAGGCCCTTCACATGCTCATCTCACCACTCATGGACCAGCTACAATGGCCATGCGCACCACGGTGTGGGGACCAGTTCTGTGAAGAGGGCTAAGCTCTCTAAACGAAGAGCAAGAGCAAGCCGCTGAATAGCTGTGCTAGCACGCAGTTCCCTGCAGGCTAACTTCTCCCATGACATGCAGCCAGGTGGCCCATGATAACCAAGCTCTCCCCATCAGCACCAGCTCTGTTACCCATCTACGCCACCGCAGTCTACAATGCACCATTAACTGAAGACGTATCATTATTAACCTTCAAGCCATAATAAAACAAACAAACCTGCTTTCATAATCAGAGGAAAAACAAGGCCTGTCCCATGCCAGTAAGTCCATCTCTCTCCCGGGACTGTTACAGCAGGGCACAGGCAGCCACCCGCGCTGGGGCGGGCAGAGGCACTGCCAACCCACCCACCCAGCAACTGCCTGCTGCCCACCTCACCCTCAGAAAGGGATTCCCGCTTGGGGGCTGCAGGGGCTTCTTGCACCCCCTCCCCGCGACCTAGCCGTGGCATCTCACACAGCTTCATATCCTAGTCATGTCAGCACCTGATCTAATTGAGCTGAAATGGGCCAGGAGGTTCAAAAGTTATACAGCAGGGCACTGTAAGAGCAATTACACAGCACTCATTTCTCTAAGAAACCAGGCAAAAAGCAATATACTGCTTAGCACTCAACCGCGCATTTTTCAAAACAATCTGAATTGAAATAAAGTGCTTATTTAAGAGTTAGTTATTGCTCGTGTCAGTATTTCACTTCTCTTACAAAGCATTAAACTGATGTGGCATCATCTTCTCTTTTTAGATGGGGTAGAGTTTCAGATAAAACATCCAAACTGTGCTATAAATGAACAAGGAAAAAGAACTGGCTGCATGTTAAAAATATTACGCAAGCTAGCCAGAATAAAGTGGAATAAATGGAATTTAAAATTCCATTTTAGAAAACTCTGCCAAGTTGATAGTTTTAGTAAATATTTTGCTGCCTGTAGGATAACAGAGTAAGCAGCTTTGGGTTTCCACTTTATATGAAGAGACAGTGGACAAAATGAGATATATTATTTCACAGCACTGAATGTGTATGTAGCATCTCTCAGGACTGATAAAGACATTAACTATTTTGTGGGGTTTACAACATCATTGCAGAACTAAAGCATGTGAGCTGGTACCATCAAATACTAGAAAGAGATGGTCTTGGGATTATCAGTGCAAAGCAAATACTTAGACAACTCTGTCTATGTGCCAAGCTATGAACAACTCTTGCAGGATGTGGAAAAACTGGCTGGGCATTCAGCTGAGATAGCTGTATACAGCAAAACAGAGAACTGTAGAAAAACAGCCAGTTGGCTGTAATCTATAAATTGTGCTAAGAGTTCCCCACCGCTATGGTTTCCAAACAGTAACATTAACAGTACCTTCAGCAGAGATTAATTGTTCCTTCACAATGGAAATACTGAGATTTAAGGACTTTAAACTCTTTTCAAGTATGTTGATAGATGTTTTAAGCAGACTATGAAAAGTACAAGTTGTAATTTCATAATCGTGTGGAAGTTACTGAGATTTAACAATAGAAGAAATCACACTCACAAAAGATTTCTATGGAAAGCAGCCATGTAGGAATTCACATATTTCAGCATTTTCGAGCTTCCTATTTTGAAGCCTTGAGAATGCCCTAAGACTATACAGCATGCCAAAGCAATTGCTGCAGACTCTGAGAAAATGGAATCATCTGGAAGAAGTGTGTAGAGATAAGCAAGATGCTGAATTTAAAAATCACAACATATCTTATTCATTGAATTAAGGAATTAGGTTGATAATTATTTTGCCACCAACCCACCTCCGCCATGATTTTATCAGTCTGAAGGATTGCTAGGTCACAGGTGATATATAGTCACTGAGTTATATTAACATATCCTGAATTCACATTTTCAAAGCTTCCAAATGTTCCTCCACATACTGGGAAGGCAAAGCAGAAAATTATAAAAACTCTGATCACTATAAATGTTGCTGTTAGAATTTGCCCTGCTTGTTGCTCAATTACACTGTGGGATATACTTAGCTAAGGGCTGCTTCAGCTCCATCTGTGGAGCTAACAAGCCTTCCCTTTTAACACAGTTTTTTCTAGTTGTGGTCTCCATTATAATGTCTCAGCATACTGAGGCAATTCAATATGATGTCTAGATGTTATTGGAAATGTATTTAAATGCTTCAGAGAATTATTCCAACACTAGCTGGATTTTCCTCTAGTATATTTAGTTATATGATAGTTTAAACATACAGCATAGGACTTAAAAAGCACAGAAGGAGCAGTTTTATATTCTAATACTTCCTCAAAGTATTGAATATTCTTTTTTTCAAGAAAGCTATGCATTACTTCTTTATTACTAAGCAATGCAAAGAGAAGTAATAATATGAAGTCCTTTTTCAATGTGGAAAATGTTTTAAACCGATGCTTAGGGCATCCCTACTGCAAAAACCAGGGAAGAAACCGATGTGTAGGGCATCCCTACTGCAAAAAACAGGGAAGAAACCGATGCTTAGGGCATCCCTACTGCAAAAAACAGGGAAGAAAGTCTGATTTTGTCAGAGGGGGGCTGAGCTTTGAGCAGGCAGTGACTCAGATCTCCTACAGCTGATTTAAATGTGTTTCTCATTCCAGCAGACCATTTTATTTTACTAAAAAAAAAAAAACCTCAACAAAGCAAAACCCCTTAAATGTTGGAAAAAATAGTCAGAAATTGAGAGGTCTTTTTCCTCACCAATTCTAATTTTACTCATGAATGAAGCAATTGTGGTAAAAGCTGAATGGGTGTTCCTTCTTAGTCTAATTTCTGGAAATATTCGAGAGGCTAAAAACATCTTGGGCAACTTCTGCTTCAAAAACACATATGAAGCTCTCCTTGCTTTTACTAGGACTTGAGCATGGAGGCATCCAAGAGCATAATTTCAACACACATAGATACGTCTTGGTTTGAACACATTTCACTCTAGAGACAAGCTGTATTCATGTTTTAATATTTGTTTAGATGGATAAATAACAATAAAATATAAAAGAATATAAATTTTAAAACCCAAACAATAAAAACCCCAAAGGCCCCCCCAGCTCTCCTGCAATCTCACTGACCTTCTTGTATTCTTAGATAATTCAGTGATGCTAAATAATTCCAGTCTCTATGAAAATGGGTTTTAATGTTAACAAGCCTTCTCCAGTTTAAAAATCAGGCAGTTACAAAGTTGAATAATACAAGTAAATACTGACAAAACAACAAACTTCTCACTTTTCAGCTGAAAACATTAATCTTTGGATTCAAACAAGTGGGCAAGTAACAAAATAGTAAAAAAGGATATAAACTTATGTACTAAAGAAAACATACCTGGCTGTGAAAGAAAAGAAGTTTCCTTTGTAGTGTAGCCAACAATTCCTACTGATTCTGAGTCAAAATGTACTATTTTAAAAGGATTAACATATTTCATCATTTCGTTCGCTAATGGGGTTCTCCCCTTAATGTTTGCACTCAGGATTGTAAAATTAGCATTTTTAAGAAGAGGATCCAATAATCCACTCACACCTTCATCAAACTCATGGTTCCCCAAAGCCTGTGAAAAGCAAGAAGAAACTATAAGACCCTACCTCCAATATTCTAAATACTAGAGTCTAAATACTCTCATAACCGATATACAAGGTGTGTTTGAGAAAACAAAGTCTGTATGCTAGGGAAGAAAACCCTATCTTGTCTAAACCAGCACATTCCTGTTTCTCATGAACACAGAAATGTTGGGGGTTTTTTTAGGTTTAGGTTTTTGCTTTTCAGACTCATATCAATATAGATGTGAAAGTTGAAATCTAAAACCTATCTAAATAAGTGTTTGTAATCATATAGCAGATTAAAACCCACTGGTTTTTCATCCTGTAACTGCAAGAAAGAGGCTTAACAATAACCACAAAGGAAAACACATATTTTGTGTACAGAAAATACATTGTTTAAAAAAATACTGAAGAAAATGTTAAATGCCAATGACAATATTTGTTCTCTTTAAATAAAACAGGCATTTTAAGAGCTTGTGCTTGGACTACAGTTTTTTAAACATATTTAATTCACATTTAGTAAAAGTTCTTGTGTGCTTTAAACATGTAACAAGAAAATACCATTTTCTAGCCATCATCAGTATCATTACCTAGTGGAAGCTCTCATGTTTATCAGCTAGGAAGAACTTCCATAGACATTCCATAGTAGGGGTGTGTGCACACATGCAGGTGTGTGCATAACACTGTGAAGTGCTAAGACTATTACACAAAAGGAGCAGTCCAGTTTATTTATTAGCAAGGTAATGCCCACAAGATGAGAATGTTCAGTTGTTCTAAGTTGGTTAGGCAGACAAAAATGGACTTGCCTTAAAGCACCATCGAACTTTCTCCTACCCACCCCTTTTTCATGCTCAGCCTAAGTTGCCACATGTCTGTGCCTGCAAGTTTGGTGATAGCCAGCAAAACCTCCATAGACAGCAACTTTGCAGAAGCACAATATATGCAAGAACCTTGTAGCATATTTACATGTTAGTGAAGGAAAAGATATATTTATAGAGACATGGTAATAGCGTAACTTGGTAGAAGTTTTCAGGTGGCAACTGGAGCAGAGCATGAAATGGGTGCTAAAGCCAATGGGCCCACTCTTCCAGACAAAAGTGTGCTCATAATTTCATTCTGAAGATTAAGTGGGGAAGGTCGCATTCACAATCTAAAAAGACTTACATACCTCCCTGCTCCACTTAGATAAACAATCCCTATGTGTTTGTTCCAACTTTTATTCCCCAAACGGATTATATTAACCCCGATCACGTTCCAACCCAAGCAGGACCCTGAAGCCACTACAGGCATGGAAGCTCAGTATTTCAATCAACTGATTGGCAGTGTCTTTCTTTTGGGAGAGACAAAGACTCCTGACTCCTCTGATCTCCACAGGCAGGTAGTCAATGGCCCTGTGGAAAAATCAGGATATTGGCAGCAACTTGCATTGGCAAGCAACTGCTCCTGCTGAAACTAATGAGAATACTACTCACACCCCAGGCAAGGAGCCAAACTGTCTGCATGCTGCTGCAGCACTTTTCCAAAAGAACCAAGAGCTATCTCTAAGAAAATCCTGACTTGGGAAGACACAATGCACCCCAACTACATTCCATTTCTAACTGTATTCTAACTTTATTTGCTGTAAAAAAATAAAAAATAATAAAAAAAAAATAACACTCTAAAGAAACTCATTTTGATGTTGACTGATGTTCTGAAAGGACGTCCATGGACTGGTAGAACATCTCAGAATGGTAACAAGTTACTTCCTTTTGGCTGATGCATATGCCTTCTGTTCTTCCTAAATATGCAATTAACCCCTCCCCCCCCCCCCCCCCCCCCAAAGGTTGCAAATGAAATAATAATTTGAATTGGATGTAACTGCCATTAGCTTATTGTGAAAAAAACCCCAACTGACCACTTAGGAAACCTTGTTTCTCTTGGCTTTGTATCTTGCATTTGGATTATTTCATGTCCATTAGGACACAAGCTTTGATCAAAACTTTTCCCATGGTGTGGATGGTTATAAAGTCTCTTGTTCATGAGAAATCACTGGTGGCTAATAATACAGTTTTATTTTTGATGCAGCTCCTCCTCTGGGGAGGAGGATGTGGACCATTTTGGGTTCCTGTACTCTACCTAAATACCCTCAGGCCCAGAGCTTCTAGGACTCTGCACCTGTGCAATATCTCTTCCCCAAATCTGAACCCACTGGCCAACATAAGTGTGAGTCAGAAGGGGGAATAAACAGAAATATTCAGGCACACAGCATGTGATCATATAATCCTCCTTTTCACAAGAAACCAGGATAAAAATATTTCAAAATCAGGATACAAATTAACAGAAGGATGCAGCTTAAAAGTGAAACTAGAAGACTCCCATCACCCCTCCAATTACTGCCTTTGCGGTACTTAGTTTGGATTTTGGTGTTAATTACACCAAAAGCAAGGCTAGTGCCAAGAAAATTTGGAAGGCAATGCCTAGCTAAACAGGAGAAAATAGGCTTGAGGTGATAACGGGCATAAATGAGAAAAGGGCAAACCTAAAAAAGGAAATTTGCCATGTTAGTGGAACAAACCTCTAACGCTGCCAGGCTACCCTAACTCCTCCTATGGCTCCTGCCCCCATCCTGTAACAACTTCTATGACTCATGTTCCCTCCTTCATCCTGTTTGTAACCCTACTCCTGTATCTCACTTCTAACCATTTCAGTAATCCCCACCCCTTCTGTTAGGGACGTAACTTCCCAAATTTTGCTTAAAGAAGCACTATCCCACCCTTCTGCAGTGCCCCTGTGCCCCCCCGGCCACCATCCCCACTGCATGGTCCCCAAGGTCCATGGACAGAAGAATCAAAAAGGATGCTGCAGCACTGCCCAACACTCGGCATCTGTCCTCAGGCTCTTTGGTAGCAGAGAAAGGTGTTGGTAGCTTCTCAGTCTATCCTGTCCCCTTCTATCCACTGACAATATTCAAATTACAATATGCAGCACCTCCACAGAGAGCAAGTGATTGACTACTTCACCTAAGGCATTAGCATCCAGTACAAGCCAGTATGGTGTGGAATTATTTTTTAATATTATTCTGACGGAAAAGGTCATGGGATGTCCTAAACAGTCAGCAGATGCTTCCTACATAACGTGTTTCTAAAACTGAGCACTAGTTCAACACTGTTGATTTTGCCTGGAAGAATTTCTTCTTATGATATGATCAGGAACTGTACAAGCTCCCAGCCTGCCCATGAACCAGTCACACCAGCAAACGCAAGGCTGAGAAACCACAGCCAGCAGCAAGCTTTGGAAAGAAAGGTAGGAAAAGCCACCTTGAACTATTTCTGCACTGCAGAACCCTAAAGTGCTCCCCAGCTCTCAGTAAGGATGAGTCCTGAATGCACGCACTCCTCCCCATGACCATTGGGAGGAAAAACCCTGTTAATGTTAGTTTTATGATTAGCAAACCATTCATTAGGCCGTGTGAACAGGGAGCAGTATCCTTCACAGACCTATCTGTCCAGTATGAAGTGTGTTTAGCCTAGGAGCGTGCACGGGGGCATCCCCTTCCCTTCTGTAGCTGTTCTGAGGCAGAGGGAAGAAACAGGTGAAGCCATTTTTACCTGGGAAAGGAAAGTGCAGTCCTTTCCAGAGAAAGCAAAAAAGATGAAGACAGAGGATGTGATATGCACAGATTTTCCCCTCCAGCTGTCAATTGGGATGAAATAAATACGCAGTCACTCTCAAACATTAACTTTAATCTCTCCTCCTTTCTGAGGTTGTATGCAAACAAAATAACCCACAATAATTCTTTATATATTAATATTGCCCTGAGACAAAAGATTTAAGGACATGGAGTGACATCCCCCAATCTCAGTCTCAAATTCTTCTACCTTCCCCTCAGCACTCGGACAACCAAAAGAGAGTAAAGGTGTAGGACGGGCACCATCTCAGAGAGCTCCCTCACAGATGCACTGTTACAGTCCCTGCGCCACCTGCACACAGCCCCTTACACCCCGTCATGACCACAGCTCTGGTGGGACTGGACACGACCAGGGTGGGACTGATGAAAACTAAAAATCCTCACCCTTTGAAACAGCACTGCCAACATGTGCCATCTGTCCCTTCCCGCAGGGCTGAAGCCAGCATGGCAGGCTGTGAGCCTTGGCCAGGGTTAACCCCTCTGTCGCAGGCCAGGCTCCTCGCCTGGCTTTTTGCTGGGCTCGCTTCCATGCCTCTGCTGACCCCTCTGCAACAGAGCCCGTCCAGCCCCCTGCCCACCCCAAGCCCCTGCGTCTCCCAAGGGGAGCTCTTCCACTGCATCACTGCCTTTTCCTCTGTGTAGCCTTGGCACCAGCTCCCGGTTTCTGGCTGCCCATGGGGCTGCCAGCTCATGACTTCATTCGGCCGGGTGTCCATCACCTAGCAGATCGCTTCTCTTCTCCTTGCTTACCTCCTGGCCGCCTTTGACCACGATTTTAGCGTGACTTACAGCCTTCTCTGATGCAACGCTATGCACTCAAGGAGGCGGCAATGCAAAAAACGGCAGCAGGGGAGGAAAGGGAGGAATAGACCCAGCACCCAAGGGGGGGAAGCCCCCCACCGCGCCGCTCGCTGCCCCCCCGGCCCACTTTACCATGGCATCGTAGCGCAGGAGGTTCATGAAGTGGACCGCCTCCCGGCCCTTGAAGTGGGAGAACCACACCGTGCCCTGGTACTGGTCCCCGGCGTCCAGCAGCAGCACGTTGCGGTGCGCGGCCCGCTCCGCCGCCACCCGCGCGGCCCGCCGCG
>WAAD01043153.1:49529-117538 GCA_013389945.1 Fregata magnificens | reverse complement strand
TCGCCGCGGCTCGCTGCGCCGGGCGGCCGACACGGCTGCCCGCCGGCCCTCAGGGGGTCTAAGCCCCAGGCACCGTCCTGCGCCCGCGTACACGCCAGCCCCCGCTGTCCCGTCCTCCCCACCGACGTCCTTCACCACAGCACAGCTGCTGCCGGGTTGGAGACGGGCTTTCAGCCGGCTGCTGGAGGTCAAACGAGACGAACATTCAGCCAGCAGCGAAAGGACAAACTCCGACGCTTACAGGAAGCCTTGGTGAATGTTTAGTACCGCTGAAAGGAGTTTCCAAACCTTCACATGAAAATGTTTAAGGTTCCACTCAACCTCTCTCCTCCTCTTTCTCCAACAATGCTTAAAATAAAGAGTGCTATTTCAGCCCTAAAAAGAGTTACACTAGGTTTTAAGGGGTTGATTTAATTACAGCTCTAGTGTTTGTAGTGTAGATTCATGAATTGCTTTCAAGATTCTCCTTCCGTGGTTAAATGCTAAGCTTTTAGTTGTGGTTTGGCATGTGCACGCTGAGGGGAAAACCCGCCAATGCCTTGAATAAACAGCTCTTCAGGGGTAGAGTGTGGGGTGATCGCCGCTTTGGTAAATCAAACCGACTGGTGGCCCCACCTGCTCCTTTAAGTTGTGCATCCACAGTGTGGGTCCGCATCTTCTACCACTATTAAATGATGAAATCATCTGGAGAAAGAAATTTTTCAACGTTAGCTTTTGAAGTGCTGTAACTTCCGTATACTTTCTTGCAACTTTTGGACAATGGCACATTGTAAGCAGTGACTGACTGGTCAATTTTTTTCTTAAGAACAGAAGCTTCCCCACTGTGTAGAGAAGTGATGGTTTCTTACAGCATTACAGAGGCTGTAAGAGTTGCTGTCTCCTTTCCGTTGGATGATGTCATGCCCTGGTTTCCTGGGTACCCGAAATCTGCGGGATAGAATCTGAACTCATTTGGTCTGTTTGTTTCCTCAGATGGTGTGAGAGACTGGAATAACAGCTAATTGTCTCAAAGCTTGCTTGTACATGCTTATGTGACAAAGTGCGGCTGGAGTGCAGGGCCTGGCAGCACTATGGCTCACAGGGAGGCTTGTGAAGCCCTGGTGGAGCGGCGGGTCGTTCTCGTGCTTGTCAGGCGTTGCTGGAGCAGAGCACCAGCCGTTGTCTGGGTGGGGCAAGCTGCCCGCCAAAATGTATACTTTTTCCCGCCGCTGATCACACGAAGGCCGTGTGATAAGCGAGACCTAAGGCGCGTGGACAGTGCATGGGATGTTGTGCGCATGTGCCAGCCTGTATAAAAAAGACCATGAAAACAAGCCATCTCCAGGAAAGCAGGGCTCCATCACACGTAACTGTTACTTGGGAAGACAAACACCATCACTCCGAACATCCCCCTTTCCTTCTTCTTCCCCCAGCTTTATATGCTGAGCCTGACGTCATATGGTATGGAATATCCCTTTGGTCAGCTGGGGTCAGCTGTCCCAGCTGTGTCCCCTCCCAGCTTCTTGTGCACCCCCAGCCTACTGGCTGGTGGGGTGGGGTGAGAAGCAGAAAAGGCCTTGACTCTGTGTAAGCACTGCTCAGCAATAACAGAAACATCCCTGTGTTATCAACACTGTTTTCAGCACAAATCCAAAACATAGCCCCATACTAGCTACTAGGAAGAAAATTAACTCTATCCCAGCCAAAACCAGCAGAAGTAAGTAAACAGACCGGCTGGGATTCATCACTTAAATAAAGGTGCTGGTGCTGACTCGTGGTCTCCAGGTCTCCCTCCAGAAAGGAGGACCTCGTGTAGGTCTTGTGTTGTACCTGCCATGTGAAAATGCACAAAAATACACCTGAAGCTGCTGGAACTGAAGCTAGAGAAGACAAGAGAGCACCAGAAAGTGAGTGTCTAACAAGCCTGTGAGAAAAAGAGAGGGCTAAAGAGAGGAAAAAAGTGCTTCATGTGTAACTGTTAGTTGACTCCTCCCTTTCTCCCCTTTTGCTCCTCTGAAAGAAGCAATTAAGCCATGCTCCGGGACGTCAGTGGTACATTCCGTGACAGTGGAGATTGGTCTTTGTATTCAGCACTGGTGTATGTCTGAGGACAGCTCTTCCAGAGCTGCTTTAATAATTCCCAAAGCTCTCACGCAGGACTGGTTCTGACATGGGCTGAAGTGTTGCAAATCTTGGTTGGGCAAGGATGAATTCCACAGCCAGCCAGTAGTACCTTGAGAGAGCATGGCTATTACCTCTCCCTCATTGTGGTTTCCCTCTAGGAAGTGGGTTGCTCTGTATTGTTCCTCTAGGTCACTCAGCAGAGCTGTATGGGCAATGAGCTCTTGGTCTTACTCTGGAAGCCAGCACAGAACAAAGAATAATGAATGTGTCTTGACTTTTTGGGTTAAATGTTACTAGAAGTAATTTCTGGAGCTTCTGCAGAGGGCTTCCAGTAAAAGGCTTTTTTTGTCACTGTATTTCTTCCTGGCATCTCTGTTGCGGGACCCAGCAGCTCACATCAGGCACTGCAACATACTTGGTTTCAAAATATTCTGGAATGGGCTGAGAATGGGCAACTCAGCTGCACTGGATGGCTTCTAGAGGCACTCAGGACACTGAGGCCAAGGGAGCCCTCTCTTCAGGGGCTGGCTCTGTGGTCACTGAGAGCTGACACAGACTCTGGCAGCCAGCTGGGTAAACATCCCACGTGGGTGGAATTTCTCATGCTCTACCACAAGCATGGTGGTCTGTCTTAGCAATCAACCGAGCTGCTAGGAATAGTGGTTCCTGGCATTTCTCTCCTTGGAGGTGTTACCGGAATAATCAGACTTCCTTCTTTGGCTGTTACATAGAAAGGGGCTTTCTCTGCTATCCTTCTAGCTGTATGATTGAGAAAGTCTAAACTGAGGTCAGCCACTTCTTACCCAAGAGTGGGAACCCAGAAACAATGAACTGTCTCAGCAGACTTCAGAAGACTGTCAGTGTCAAACAACGTCATTGGTTTCTCATACAGCTCATCACCCCCATGCATGGCTTCATCTTGCCCCAGCTCACATAATCTCTGAGACATGCTGTCATTGCTTTTCCAGAGCTGAACAAGACGCGCTTCCTCCTTGGGTACACTCCCACCATTGTGGCAGTGGGCTCCTAGGTATGCCTCAGAAGACAGAACAATCCCCCATGCTGTTCCTTTCCTCAGTGAATCCTTTGGACATCATTCTCATTTCCATCCTGCTGGAGTGTAGATCTTCATTCCTGATCTCTCCCTCCTGTGTCTTACAAGCATGAATTTTCACCGTAATGTTTAGTCCAAACAGACTCAGTCCCTTTTGATGCAGCTATATTTCTTTCTTTTCTTGATATCACTAATGGTTGTTAGACTCATGGCATTAACTGAAGTAATATCTACTGCTGTATCTCCAGTATAGTGATTTTAGTTTAATAACATCAAAGGGTGAAGTACTTCGCTTTTATTGAGAATAATTCAATAACTACTCTGTGCATGTGATTGAGGGGACAAGGAAAAGGAGAGAGTGGCTATCTACCGCCCATAAATTTGGCGGGGGGCTGTGCACAGGTTTCTCAAGCAGTGTGGCTAGTCAGAAACGTGCAAAACCCCCCTCTAGAAAAAAGGCTCCTTCCTTCCCACATTAGAATAGACCTGGAGTGGAAAGGGGCCAGTGACTAATACCATCCCTTCCAGCTGATAAGGAAAGGTCATTACTTCTTCCCTTGGAATGGAACAGCAACCACATGTGGTTGTTTGAACCCTGTACTGCTGCTGAAAGCAGATTTAACTTCCTCAGTCTCTGTTCCCATTCCCATGGCGCCTGCATGCTGTGGTTCACTGTAGACAAAGTGCATTTCACCGGTTATTGCTTAGACCTCCTGGATGCAGTGCCTAGATTCAGCCATCTATCTTTGGCATATAGTGCTTCATTTCTACTTGACTAGAAACCATTATGATACTGGTATTATGAGTATTTATTGTCTGTTCTACAGAAGTGCTTAGATTCCAACCCAGGAAGTGTCTCAGATGTTAGGTGTTACTGAGACAGGACATAAAAAAGAGCCCTTAGGCCAGAGTTTACGGTCCAGATTAAGAGTACATGGAGCAGGCTGTTAAACAAACACTTGGGTAGGGAAAAGTATCAGATGGAAAAAAGGGCCTGGGAAAGATAATGTAGAAATCTAAAATAAAACAAGTTTTGAGATCGAAGTTGGATTTTACTTATGCATTTATGATTTGGTCAGAAAATAGTTTGGAAATCAAATCCACAGACTAGCTGGGTCTCTTCTTGCCTGACCTGCTAAATTGGGTAGCTGTATATTTTGCACCTGCCATTGATAAAGTATGTTGGTTGTCACTAACAATGTGAAATATCATAGTATTTTTTAAGCCATGATGCAAAACATCTAGTTGTTAAATATATTTCCCACAAGGAAACAGCTAACAAGTAGTCAATGATGTGGAGAAACAGGCATCCTACCTCTCATGGGCACCTACTTTAGAATAAAATCTCTATTGCCTGGAGCAAGTCTAGATGACTGAAGTTAGGTCTGATGAATCCCATGTGCATACAGGATGTAAACATACCTTTCAATATACACATGCAATCTTATACACACATAACATGCATCATAGTGGTATGTATAAAATTAAGATGAAGATGTAAGATAATCTTAAAGGACAGGAAATCTCACAACCAACGCTGGCCATACAATCTTAAACTGACTTCACTGTGCATATGTATCATGATTGGGTTTTAATTACAAGATCATAAAATATGCTTTTCAATTGGACTTCTGATTCATGTACAATGCAGGACAGACTATGGAACACCTCACTGCTATACCTCAGTGTTACCAGAATGCTACTTAATTTCTACCCCTCTGGGGTAACGTAGTTACCTCATCACTGTTTTACAAACCAGGGATTTAAGATGCACAGAAATTAAGATTAGAAGTGTCACCTTCCCAAGCCTCAGTCTCCTAAGACATGGCTTTTCAGAGTACTCAGGTGGGTGTAGCCCTTTTTTCAAGCGTGGTACAACTTCAGTTGTAGCCTCTGGTAGTCCTACACACTGCAGACTACTGGTCCTCAAGTCAAGTACCAGATGACATGATCACCACTTAGAAAACAAAAGTGAGCAGTGACTAGCAAAAGTTTCACTAAGTGAATTCCCAAATATCATGGTGAGCCTACAAAGGTGCAAAGGTGCTGAAGTAAAGTGCTGTTCTTCAGGGTTTGTCCAGTGACTCTAACCATGACACCATCCTTCTTCTAGAAACCCCTGTCTCATGTCTCTCTCCTTTGTACTTCTGCAACAAATGAGGTGTGGAGGGAAAGCACCCTCCTTCACTGTACAAACCCGATCACACCCAAAACAAGCTTTTTCCATAAACAGAATGAAACAGAATTCCAGTGGAGAAATAGCAGGTGGCCGAGTGCTTCAAGACGCCATCCATCATAATGCCTTCTCACAGGGGACTGGGTAAAAACGATTTTAATGCTGGCATTGCCTGATTTTTCTAGATTTAACAAGGTTTTTAAAAATCGTTTGATCTGCAATGTCCTAGGGTTTTAAAAAAGGCAAATGAGAATAAAAACAAACCCAGAAGTTCTAACATGTGGCAGCATATTATTATCTCCATGGTACCAGAGTTGGTTTGGAACCTCTAAATCCACAGTGTAGACCTCTTCCTGCTGCCTTCTGCCAAAATGACAGACAGTGATAGCATGTTTTCATCCTTCATGGTGCAATATTATACTAGGTCAGACATGGGGTTTCACAGAGACTTGCAGGAAGCAGAACAGCGTCACATATGCATCCCAAGGCATCTGTAGACAGGTGGGCTTTACTGGTTAACAGAACACCCTTTCTGCTTGTTCCTTCCATCTTTGATCCCTCCTGTCTCATCTCTTCCAGCATGTTTTTTCTTCCCTGTCTCTGGCTCCAGGTACTAATCCCATTCTCTTTGCCTGTACTACCTCTCATTTCATTCTCTGCTCTGTCAATCCTGTGAGTTCATTTGATTTCCATGTCCTGCACTATCACCAGGCTACCCATCAACTCATTATTTCTTCAGCTAACACTCCACTCCTCCCCATGTGTCTGGCCTGGATATTCCTGGCTCGCACTTCCAATTCTAGTCCCAGATTCTTTCTCCTACTTTCCATCCCCAAAACACTTATATTGAAAAATACAGTCAGTCACTTAAGAGCATCCAAGTATTATTCAAAATGAATAAATGGAAGGTATCATTCTTTTTCTGGGAGATTTGCTTATTTGCAACTGACACCTATTATTTAATCAGAAGGCAAACAGTTCACAGCCATCTTGCTCATGCACTGTTCATCTAGGGTGATGCTGCACTCTGCTGGATGCGGCTAGTTCCATCACTTGCATTTTTTAGTCTCCCCTATTTTCCTGCAATTAGTTTGTATTCAGCACGTTTCAGTACAAGTACAGTCTTAGCACAAATCATTTCTACTTTGCAGCACTGACTTTCATGAAAGCTGACACCACTCTTTCTGATTTGGCTTCCATTATACTCAAAACCTAAGATAGAAGAAAATTAGAGGAAGAAAAAAAAATGAAGGAGTGGAAATACATCTGACCATCCAGGTGTTTCCTTTGTGTTTGCCAGACCTCAGTTTGGCAAGTGCCATCTCTTGTGAGAGAGGTCTCCGTAGTCCATGCCCCTTTGACCAAACATACCAACTATGATAGGCTCCAGGCATCTTTTTGTAGCTCCTCTTCCTTAGAAGCACCGCTAAGGAAAAGTCTGCATGAAATTTGCAAACAATCAAGGACTCAACCGGTCTAATTAAAACAGAATGTACTAAGAATGTATAGGAAAACCAGAGTGGACCAAAAGGACTTGTCTGAGCAACTAACTCAGTTTACTCAGCAAATGTCAGGCCAGGGAGGTACATCTTGGATTCATTACAAAGGAAGCAGTATCTTACTTGTCCTCCGCTCCTATCCTCGGGCAGCTGTCAGCAAGACAATCTCTTCCTTCCTCTCCTTTCTGATCCTCTTGACTACAGCGTCTCAGAGACACAGCCTCTAGTGTCCGACATTTCTCGTCCCTACCGCTCCCACAAACACCATTCCTTTATAGCCTGTGACCACTTTTGATGTTCAAGTTGTGACAGATTTCATTACCTTATAACATGGGCTGGTCGCAGTTATATTTCAACAATGAAATGTCTGCACCATCTGGGATAAGAGTCTCTCTTCTCTCTACAGTGGTTAACACCTTCTAACATGACCCTCATCCCTGCCCCCTCCAGCTAACTCTGGAGTTATATTTCCCAATTTCCTTTCTCAGAACTTGGCATTTCAAAAGCCTCTTTGATCTTGCCATCACCTCGGCGTGCCTGAAGGGTAAAGATGTGTAGGCCATGGTTTGCATGTCAGTCTCCCCTCATTCAAGGTGTTGGACTGGCTAAGTCGATTTGTCCATAAAGCAAAATGACTGATATTTTCGTACCATTTTATTATTGATACTTCTCCTCCATAACACCGATGAATTATTGACAAATTAAAGTCCATCCATCCTAGTGGCTAAGGACTTTACTACCATTTGGTCCATGGAGTTCTGTTTCTGGGTTGTGTTTAATTCTGCATTTTTCATATCTAATGTGTTTGCTTCCTGTTTGACCTGAATTGTCAGCAAAGCAAAACAAGATTCCATCAGTGGAAGGACAAGTAAAATGAAAGCACAATAGTGCACTTCTGACTCCTTATGTACGGCAGAGATGGGGATGCAGGGTCTGCAAGGCCTCACCTATGAAGAGCAAGTCCAATCAAACTTTGGATTAAGAAAATAAACCACGTGTTCACACAGGAGTGGTGTCATACTATTTGGCTGGCAATACCGAGGTCCCCTAAAAGTGTAAATGGCATTAATTTTGCTCCTCCAGTGCTACGCAGCAACAAAAGGCAGTATTTTATTCTACACAAGCTCAGGACAATTTCAAGCTATAAAGATTTCACTACAAGACAACCTGAAAAATCTGTAACTCTCTTTCCCTGGCTCCAGCACTGGTACTTTCTTTCTGATGTTGTCTATAACATAAGCGCTTCCTGATCCCCAAAGGCCATGCACACAGGAAGGACCCAGTAGGCCTCTTCTTTTGCCATATTATTTTGCACACTCATAAACCAGCTGCTGTTTTTGAGCTATTCCCATACAGCTTAGCATGACTGCCAGGAGGCTCCTCTTAGAAAATGACAAGTATTTCCCCTTAGCTCATCCCTTTCACCATCCATCTCACATTTCGGAAAAGGTTTTATTAAGCAGCTATGTGCTTATTCTGCCTGTTGAGTTGCTACCACCATAGCTAAACAGTAACAGTAGGTATTGCCCTCTGATAACTGTAGATACTAGAGACAGGGATTTCAGAAGAGAACTGGGATCTCTTGGTACCTGTGATGCCAAATAGCGTTGGTGACATATTATTATTTCACTAGACAACAACATTGACTTTCGGAATAAAATGCCATGCTAAAAGGATCAGTTCCCATTAATCTCCTGACTGAAATGTGTGTTGAAAAGATGGTAAGAGTTACCAGCATAACCTGTTTCACTTTTTAAACAGAAACTTTGTTTTTTAAATTTTGAAGTGCACATTCATTTGAAATTTTAGCTAATTTATGCTGAAATGGGTAGAAAAGTGTTAAGACCAAAACAAAATCATCCTTTACATTTTTCAGTGGACCTGTTTTAGTTTCTGTTCAGATTATTGGTTCATGAAAATGTTTACAGCGTTGCTTTTTTGACTGGTTTTAGAGCAGGACTTCCAGTTTTGTGCTGCAAATCCTTCCTGCACAGCTACAATGCCACTCGCCAGGGACCGGTACATACACACTACCAACGAGGCCCACAGACAACAGCAGGCCTGTGGGTGACAACCACCCCACTTGGGACGAATGCAAGAGAGAACAAAATAAACGCGGTGAAGCATTTAGGCCACAAGGCAGGATCTGGACTCAGACAGACTTGGCTCAAGCCCCGGGAGGTGCCAAGGTCACAGCAATGCCCCAAGGCTTAGCATGGCACCTCAACTTCTTCAAAATGGCGGCGCTGGTGGCAGTTCCCTCCCTGGCCGTTTTCCCGCCTTTTCTAACGGTTCTGTGGGCACAGAAGGCACCAGGCGACAGCAGGCGGCCCGGCTCCAGCACCCATTGCCCTGCGCGTTCTCCAGGCGCAGTTAGTGTAAGGTGCTGCTACGGCTCGCTGCAAGCGCCGACCCTGCCTCCGCTGCCTTCCGCGTCCGCGCAACTCCCGGGCGCACCCAGCTCCGCCGCCCCCTGCNTGTGCGGGACGCGGTGCAGCACGGCCCCCGAGCGGCGGCAGGGCGCCCGGGCTGGCGGGGGCGGAGAGAGAGCCTGCCGCTCGGGGCGCCTTTCCCCCGACCTCCATGAGAGGGGGCTCCGGCTCTTCTCGTGGTTCGGTCTTCCCACCGCTGCCTCTTTCCTACAGCCCGGGGTGACCGGGCGTCCGCGGCAGCCTTGGGACGGGATAACAGGCGGGAGCGTTAGCGTGTAGCTTCATTAGGCGGCATTTGGCTAATTGGGGGACGTGGGCAGCGGAGAGGAAACAGCAGTAGGTTTCCCCTTACGCGTCGCTAGCAGGGGAATGGATGCTCCCCCCTTGCGAGACTGGTGCCGGGGGCAGGAGCGGCCGCTGGGCAAAGCCGGACCACGGCGGGTAGTGGCGGGAGCCCCTCGCCCGCCTCGGCTTCTGCACGGCCCGAGCAGGGCCCCTGTCTCCTCCCGCCCTCGCCCCGGAGCATCCCGCCGACGCCCCGGGGTGGAGAGACCCCTCAGGGACAAGAGGCTTGAGCAGCTTTTCCTTCAGAAGGAGGCAAAACTGGCGGTAGGAACCGCTGCCTGCAAGGGAGGCGCTGTGAGGCGCGAAGGACGCGGCGGCCGTTTCCCCTCTGGGGGAGGACTGCGGGGCCTGCCTCGGGCGCCGAGCTGGGGAGGGAGAGCCCCCACGGGTCCGGGAGAGCTCCCGGCAGCATGCCCTCTCATGTCGGGGCTAGCCAGGCTGCTGGGCTTCACACAGGAGGGCCAGAAATCTGTCGGAACAGATGTTGCTGAGGAGATGCCTCATACACCAGGGTCAGTGTCGGGATAATCCCTGTCTGAGTCTCAGCCGATTGTAATCCCAGGTGGAAGAGGGACACTCAAATCATAATTCCCAAGTATTGCCATATTTCAAAATATTTGGGGTTCTTCAGTAGATCTAAAACCAGAGTAAAAGCTGGCACAGAAAAGGCTTGCTGCTGGTCTCTTTCATCTGAAGCTGTTATCTTCTCTGCTGCCTTCATCATCAGAGAGAAAATCTAAAAATGGCATTTGGTTTAGATTACAAAAATAACAACAAGATAAAGTAGCCGTGAGAGAGCAGAGCTTGTGTGTCTCTCTTTCCTAACAGTGCAACAGACCTAGGAACAAAATGGCTGCTGCCTTTGCACATCAGCGGCAGCGATGGAAAAGTAAGGAAAATGCACACAGCTCTCTGCTCCCCAGCTATGTCCCTTGATGCTATCCATCCTTCTTTGCAAGTCTAAGGAATTGGGTTTGCACTGAAACTGGTGGATGTTTGCATTTGTAACTTTGTAAACAATGTGCAATTCTTAGTATTTTGCTTGACTTTTTAAGCGTCTTCAGGCGGTCAGAGTAGTATTAACCCTAAGATGCAATTTATGAATATTATAAGGGTTTGCATGTTGCAAATTTGCATATCATTTTCCAGCGCATAATAGGGAAAGTGTACAGTTGATACCAGTTCGGGGGGATTTTGTCTCACCAAAGGTGTTAGCTCCAGTCCTGCTGCTCCTTTAGTTGAAGGGAGAGGCATGAATCTATTATGTAGTAGGCATAGCGGTTGTCTTCACAGAAAGCGACAAGTCTGTGCCTCTCTTCCAGCTACCAACTCTGTTTTGAAAGGACAGCTGATATTATAGGTGATAAAATTTAAAACCATAAGTAACCCTGAGATGCCGAATACCTGAAGGACAGGTAAAGTCAACAGGTGAGGGGAAAAAATAAATTGATTTCCTGTTTTCTCACAGTTCTGTTGCAGATGTGATGTTCTAAGGATGTAAGTGAGACAAGGTTTGTAGAGAGAGTTAACATGTTTTATTAGGTTAGCTTATATAGTTGGAAAAATACATGCAAGTTCTTGGGCACATAGGCACCTCTTAAGAGAGCTTGCCTGTTTTTTCCAGTTATATCCTGTTTTCTGATATTCAGCTGAATATCTGAATTTCCAGGTTTCTGAATCTGTCAGAGCCTTTCAAGGCCTTTCTCAGAACCTATTATAGAAATCCTCTAATTTATGTCTGAAATTTCTTTCAACTTATTTCTTTTAAAACTAGGTGTATGCATAAGCAGTGCTCTGATTGCATCCCTAATAGGTGTATGTGTGCACCCTTAAATATCAATATAAATAACTGAAATGGAAAGAGAATTATACAAAAAATTATTTCCAGCAATAGAAAAATAGCAGTAATTAAGTGTACAGAAGACCGTAAATGTATAGTGCAGGAAGTGAGAACATTTTGTATTGCATAGACAATTTAGGATGTGCCACTTTCCAGTCAACTCCTACTTCCCAGTAATAGATATTAACCATCAGAGGGCACTCCTGATCCTACAAAGAAATAATGTGGTTTGCTAGAACAATAGTGAACAGTCAGACTTTCCTAATCTGGAAACATGCTTTACATGATTTATATCCCATTGGCATCTGGATTATGAGTCAACAGATGATAAAGTCAGATATTTATGACACCTCCATTTACCACCCTTTACAGCACAGTGCTAAATACCGTATAACTGATGCACTTGATTTAAAAGTCACTTGCAGCATAGTAGTTCTAGTGATTTCTTCACAATTTAATATAGTGCTTAGCTCAGGCTGTGAAGGAAGTTTGCTAAAAGAAATTATTAACAATAGGGTCTGTGTTTCTTTAGCAATGTCCTTAGCGTCCATATAAGAGTGTTAGTCCGGGTCAAGATGCTGTGTCTGGTATAGTATAGTATGTTCTTACTAACATTCACCTAGGAGCAGCTTATTTGGCTGTATGTGAAAGGAGAGGCAGTCAGATAGGTTAGGTGTGTGCTTAGCAGAGAAGTGTGGTAAGCTTTAATATTTCCTTTCATATGGTCTTACACCCCTGCGAATTTTGCCTTATATGTCCTTTTGTAGGAGTGTCTTTTTTTTTCCTGTGAGAAATATTCCTAAAGTATGCATTTCTTTTTTTTTTAATGCAATTCTATCCTCTGCTTGAAAGGGAGCACTTTTTTCTCCTTGCAAAAGCAAAAACTTGAAAACAGCGCAATTTCTGAGTTTATAACAGAATGCTCACAAAAGCAACAAATCAACTACCAAAACGTTTTTCTTTTTTTTTTTTTCCCCCCCTTGAGAAGCTTGCCTGATGGCAATGCCTGACTCTAAGACGGGCATAAAAAGTGGGGGGAACCTGTCATACCTTTCCCCCCACCCCCCCAGCCTCAGCCCCACTGCGTATTAGCACGTTTATTCCTTGAGAACAGGCAACTTCATGCAATTGGTTCTACACACTCTCCTTGAAACAGTGTCAAGACTGCATAGGGGATACGCAGGAAACAGGAATGTATCCAAGCGGAGGGTACAGCAAGCTTGCTTACATGTATGATCCAAGACTGCAGGAGTAGGATTCTCGTTTGGTCTCTGGTCTGGGCTTTGTATTTGTCCCAGTGTTCCCATCTGTGTTTTATCTGACAGTGATGCTGGTGCTTGAACCCAGCAAAAGATTTCCATTTTAATGGGTAGATCCTGTTGCATCTTTTTTTGGGGAGAGGGGTTTGGATGGTATGTTCTCAGATCTGTTGTGTCATTCAGTTTAGCTCCAGTACTCTGCTGTTTGATGTTGCAATTGCTCCACGCTGCTGTGACAGTACAAACTGGGTTGACATTTAGCTTGACCCAAAATCCCAAATCCCAGCCCAAATCAATGGGTGTCCAGAAGAGTTCTGGAGAGAATTTGCTGGCATTTGCCACTGCCATTCTGTGTCAGCTGATGGCTGGAAAGCTAACGTACGTAGGCAGTTTCAGAGATAGCTTTTAAGTTGCCTGGAATGCAAAAGGGAAAGTTGTCTCCTTCGTATTGTCATAATAGGCTTATTAAATTAGATTTTACTTTTCTAGAATTCATTTGCATGCTAGGGTAATGGGCAAATAACACAAAGAGGTCTGATTACTTATTGCTGTGTCTCACATAGATGACAGAAATACCCAATATGAGAGTAGAGCTGGTTTTTTATGACTAAAACTGTCTTGTTTCCTGTATGTAACTTACTGCTGAGTACTTGGGGTTTTAGGAAGTACTGCAGTTGAGTCACCTCTCTGTTTACAGTGTAGATTCAGAAATGCTTTTAACTAAGCAAATTCATCCAGAACTATTCTGTGGCTTGTTACAACGTCTCCACTGATAGCAAAGAATATGAAAACAAGGTGTGGGTTGGGAGGACTGAAGGGAGGACATACCAAAGGTTGATTTCTCTTCAGCAGGCCAAATGTTTCCAAGCTGGGAACAAGAAACATTTTTAATGGCCTGGCACGCTCACGGGGGAGCTGCCTGAGGGGGGGGGTGTGTGTGTGCACTCCCAAAGGTTTACTGGAAGCTCGTAGGCACAGATAGCCCCTGGGCTGGGTGAGTTTTTGGCTGGATCAAGGACGCATGATGGCTGAGGTGAGCAGAGCAGAGCAATTGTCACCTGTTGGCAGGATACTTGGACTCTTCGCTTCAGGCCACGGTCAGATATCTAAATCCCATCTCAGCCCCTCTGCCTAGCCTATGGGGAGCTGGGCAGCTATGATAGCTTCTGGAGAGCAACCCAGGGAGTCTAAAGAAGACACGGAGCAGGGAGATACCTAAAGGAATAGGGAAGAGGAGTTAGTTTTGGTCAATAGGAAACATGGACTCAATGTCCTTACGTGCAGAGAACTGAGATTTGGGTGGAATTGAGGCTAGTAGAATATGGTTCTTCTGTTCAGTAGTTGTCTCTCCCACCTTAAGGAGGGAAGTACACAGCTGAACTGTTGATGAAGAGGCCAAATCCAGTCATGTTACTCATGAGAGGGTTAATACCCAACATGTCTCAAGATCCACGCGGTCAGGGGCTAAGAACTGATGTGGACCATTAAGCTTTGTGGGATTAGAAAGCGCAGCCCTCCTGTTTTGACATCACTTCTAACCTTCCCTTAGAAGGACAGTACAACAGGCTTTCTGTGGTTCAGGCTTGCAGATTAGTACATATTTGGTTTTGACTTTTTTTTTCACCCATGGAAAATTATGACAGAGAGCAATTGTGATTACTTGGCTAGAAAATTACTTTAAACTGTCTGATGTTGACTGTCCATTTTGAAAGTATTTCTCTTATCAGTGTCTCCTTTTTTTATCACATTTTCCTCACACTTTCACAAGCTTTATTAAATGCCCGCCTGCTGGAAAGAGTGCTGAAGGGATTTCTGCTCATCTTAAATCAAGGGCAGCAGTCATAGGACTTACACTGCATCTGATCATAGGACTGTTCTTTATATTTCCTTGAAATGATCCATTCATGGGGAAAAATGATCCAGGAATAATGAGATTCTTTGAAATTCAGAGATAAAGTCCATCTGAAAATGGACTTCAAGGGATTTAGGTGTGATGATGGCAGCCATTATAGCCCCTGCAGTCTGCTACCCTCTGCTGCCTGCAGAGTAGACATAACTGAAGAGAGGTGTTGGGGCACACTGCTTTCTGTCGTCTCAGCGCTAGGGGTGGTCACCTCTGGGATTGGGGAAAGGCACACAGTGGAGCACTTGTGCCTTCGACTGCCTCAGCTGGGCCTGTCAGAGCTGATCCATAGAGCCTAAGGAGAGTAAAGGGGTTGTTCAGTGACTGTCTTTCGAGCAACCCTGATAAAGCTGAGATCATCCTGTTCATCAGTACTACAGAAGTGATGCCTGAGGTTGGTTGAAACATTGGGAGTGTAGAGATGCTGCAGAGGGCCTAGTTGAGGGCTACCAAGGTGGTCAGAGGCCTGGAGGACGTGCCTTTTAGGGAAAGGTGAATGGAGCTGTGCTTGGAGACCCTGGTGGGGAGGCAGCTACGAGGCAGTCTAATAGCCTGCAACTGCTTGAAGGCAAGCTATGGAGATGATGAAGCCAAGCCCTTCTTGATAGTTTCAAGGGGCAAAAAAGGGGCCACAGCATCAAATTGCGGCTTTGGAGGTTAGAAGGGAAGTTAGGAATAATCTTTTCTCTTTGGAGGGTAGTGCAGGATTGGAGCAGGGTACCCAGAAAGGAGGTGGAATATCTATCCCTGAAAGTTTTCAGGACTTGACTAAACAAAACCATGGCTGACTTGGTCTGGTGCTGGTGATAGTCCTGCAAGCAGGCAGTTGGACTAGATGACCTGCAGAAGACCCCCCAATGTCAACATTTCTGTGATTCTGTGAAAAATGTAAAGATTTTGCTCAAGTTTGACTTTAAAATAACATACTGTTTGCAAGCAACTTAGAAGAGGTGATTTCTTTATTAAAAATGATAGGCAAAAGTGTTCACAGAAAACTTACAACACCACTTCTCAGTGTTTTAAACAATGCTAGTGCTGCTGTAGGCTTTGCTTAAAAATATTTTCTTTTCAAACAGTCTTTAAAAATGAAGTTTTGTCACTTAATTTGCACAAAATAAAGAACTCCTTTTCTTTTCTTACCACTGAGTAAGCACTGTAGTTGATTAGGTACATCTCCTTATCCAGTATGAATAGCTCCTGCACATGTATGTGTGTGTGTATATATATATATAGGATATCTCTAAAAAGGATAAATGCAAACATTTTTTCACTCAGCAGACTGCTAGCTCTCAGTTGTCACCTCATAACTATAAATAATAGCTTTGGAGCTAGGTATATTTCAGACAGAGGCACAGAAAGAGCAAGCAAATAGAGTTATTTTTTTCCATATCATTGGCACACCATTGTTCCGCTGTGGTCAGTGGTAGGATGTACAAACAGTATTTCAGATTCCATCGGAACCTGTTTTGTATTTATGCTAGGCCAGCATCATGTGTTACTCGACCGACCGGAGGGATGGGAATGATAATGAGCAGCTTGCTTGGGCAAGAAGGAAGAGGTGCTCTTCTATAGTTAATAAAGAGGCAGAAACTTGAAACAAAATCAGACTAAGATATATGTTTTTAGAACTTGAATTTGCCTACATCAGCTAAGTTTTGTCATGGCAAAAGTGCAGAGAGGAATGTGGGAACGCTTTCACCAGGTTGTCTTCATCTGAAAAAACAAAGCAAGAAAGTGAGCAAATTTTAACCAGAAATTGAACGTTAGCCACTTCTGTGAGTCTTTAAATGTTAACATCTATGGAAGAAATACTATATTGCTGTGGCTTTTCCTTGGTGCATTTGCAGGAAATGCCAAACAGTAATGCTCTCCAGTTTAAAACATGAGAGTCATGTGACAAAAGGAAAACACACGTGTAAAGCTGATTACTGGGCTTTTACAATCTATTTTCTGCCTGCTTTAATAAATTTTAATGAAGAAGTTAGGGTTTTTTTGTTTGTTGAAGTCAGCCTTTGGCTATAATTTATGCGGGGTGGTAACTGCTGCTGTGGCATCACTGGAGAAGAGCAGCGCAGTGGTTACACATGGCAGTACTCTGGCAATGTCCTGCTGCTCAGATGCACCCCAGTTTGCTCCTGTCACATTAAGGGTGTTTTAAAATGAACCATCATTTATGGATTCCACCTAAAGGAGTTTTCAGCTGGCCCTGCAGTGCGTCTTTATGACCATTTCCTCCGCCGCATATTTATCCTCGGAGAATTATGAAATGCAGAGACCAAGTGGTTGTTCAGGTTCACTGAAATGCACAGGATGGATTTTTACTGATAATTTCAAATCTTGTATTAACTGCATGGAAAAAATATTTAATATCATTAGTAATCTGACCATATAATTCCCCTTGCCACTTTATGGTATATCTTCATGCAGTTTTAAAGAAGGAGAAAGAAGGAGAAGTCATACTTGAATCTGACATACTTATCTAAAAATGTTGAAGATTTTTTTCATAAAGTTAACCTGCCATCTCAGATTCAGAGAATAACTGTTGTGGATTTCTAAGTTTATATCAAGATTAATGCTTTGTGGTTTGCCTACATGAAGTTGGATTGGCAAAGAAAGTGGCTTTTCTGTTGTTACAGTGATGCCAAGTCAGCTATGCAGTTGATAAGTGGACTACTTAGGCGCAGAAGGTCACAAGGAAATACAGATCCATTGGTTGCATAAAAATTAAGGGCACCATGCACTCTTTCAAAATAAGTTACTTTAAGTCAGGTTCCAGTTAAGATTCAGTTTTATCTTTAAATTCGTTCTTGTGGAAGTGTTCTTACATCAGTAATGGGCGTGCTCAATGCCCTGCTCAAAAGTTGCATTTCTGCTTATTTTATGCTTTCATTGTTATCATTAAGAGAATTCTTTGGGCAAATTACTGTAGCAGTTACTGGTGTTTTATAAATGTATCTGTACTTTCCTATTTACTTCAGTACCGAAGGGCCAATGGCAGTTATGTACAGTAATGCAAGTTCTTACACACTTAAGTCTGGTCCTGTGTGTATAATAAATGAGATCTACTCCGAAGAATTTGGAAAGCCAGGAGGTTGCAGGGTTAGCCTGCTATGAAATACCAGGGGACTGAGGCCCTGATCCCCAGTCCATTCTTATTTGTAAAAGCACTTCAGCACATATGTATCTCTAGGCATGTGTTTAAGACCCATTGACATCAATGAGACTTTAGCTGATGCTTAACCTCTGAGCATATGCTTAAGTTTCCTGCCGAATAAGGAGGGCCTTGAGCATATGCTTAAAAATACCCTGCTGAATTGCTGATCTCTCTCAGGCCTCTAGCTTGCCCCAAATACAAACCTTTACTTGCTTCTCTAGGTCACTTGTTTTGGCTTGGACTTCAGATTTTTTCTTCTTTAGCATTTCCTTTTTACTCAGCTGGCCAGATCTATTTTCTACAACCCCCATTATCACACACACATGGTGTTCATTATCACTCCACATTGCTCCACATTACAAAGTCGAGTACCCAGTTGGCTAATTTGATGCTTTCAGTGAAAGTGCTATCTATTTATAGTTTTCTGCAAATTTAAAATCGTGTATGGAAGAAGCCGTTGTCAGTTAAACAAACATATTGTTTATATTCAGGTGCTGTTGGGACACAAACCTTTCACTATAATCCTTTCACTCTCTTCCACTGTGTGACATTATTACTGTATTAAGTGGGATATTTAAAAGGTTCCAAAATCCATTGTAGCTTTCCCAGACTTTTGGACAAGTTGTAATTACTGTTGGCCACAGTATTTAGTGCAGAAAATTTTCTTACCAAAAATGCTATTTTGTTTAAGCTGAATTTTTATAGTGTTACTTTATTTCCACTGGAAATTTTCAATTTCCTTGCAGAAAATACATCCAAAAGTGTTTTTCGTATTGAATCAATGTTTCAGAATGAAATATTTTTTAATTATTTTAATTTAGTATCGGGGCTTTTGGTGAAAAAATAACAATATTTTAAGTCAAAGTGAAACTAAACCACTCCATTAAAATTGTCAAAAAATTCCCATGATGAAAACTTACAATTTCAAAGGAAAAAGTTCAAATAAAGATTTTTTTTCCATAAAACATTTCCCACATGAAAAAGAGGTTTTCTATTTACTCCTAGTTAACAATGTAGAATTTACCTGGTGTCTTTTATTACTACCAAGAGAAGCCTGTGAAAGAATGCCCTCCATATGGGTTCACTATTTTGAATTTTTATGCAGTAGTCATTGTGTTAGAAGACCGACTGTTGTGGATGTGAAACCCCCCAAAGTTCACGGATCTCAAGATAAGTGTTCCTTAGGTTTAGTAAAGGCAAATGAGAGCTCTCGCATGTGCCTGCGGCTCATGGATTTCTGTTAGAACATAGGATAGTCTTAGCAGATACTTAGGCACATGTAAAAGGATAAACATCTCCCAGTTCCGACAATTGTCTGTGGAAGTTATAAAGAATTACTTAACTGTTGTTTTTATTATCTGATGTCCGCTTTCAGATGTTTACCATTGAACATTCATGACTAAAAATGGTTTCCGCTGCACATACTGTTTAAATACGTTTCTTGGACGAATCCAGAAAACCACCAATCACTGAATTGAAACTCAAGCTCATACTCTACTTGTCAAGAGATTCTAGATCCTCATGTTACACCAAAACATAACAAACTGTTAAGACCGTTTCATGCTTCGTTGGCTTCAAATAAACCAGAAGTACCCAGAAAAAGGTTTCCTCCAACTTTCATTTGTCTGCATCTGAATTTGCCAAAGTTCAGATGTTCTGCACGCTTTGCTCTTGGCTTCAGTCACTGCGTCTTACTAGTAGGGCAGTGGATTTTGTTTTCCTTTCAGGTAAGGAACAGAAGAAACATTTTTTCACAGAAGCATTGCGGTTCAGGCATAAGGGGGTGTTTGTATTTCACTGCCCACACAGGCCCACGTCGTTAGCTTGCAAGGTGTCGCCCCAGTCGATGGAGTCCAAAGCCTCCTCGCGGTGGGGCAGTTTGCAGTATCGCCGCAGGCACATGGCTCCCGTGCGAATGCCAGTAGCTGGCACGATCAGAGTGGGGATCCTCCAGGACAGATGGAATCCAACACATATTTTATAAGATTTGAGGACAGACCGGATTCTTAAGTCAATGAAAAATTCCTTTTGCCTCCTTTTTTGCTGACTCAGCGTATTGTTTGCAGCTGGACCAGAGTGGGAATGCCTGCCTGTGTAGAAGAGTTATATGACTTTCTGGCAGACTAACTAGTATGGAACTAATTGCAGCCCACCCAAACCTAGCGGGAGGCAGGGTTTTCCCTTCAATTAAAAGCATTCTGCTAGAAGGCAGCACACAAGATCTAATGTGTGTGTTCGGATGAATGCTTAATAATAGCTTTCGTGGGCTTTGAAAAAAAAAAGTCTTCAGGAACGAAGGCAAACAGGCCATGGAATTTAAAGAAAAATATTAACTAAAGGTTCCAACTCAAAACCAGAAGCTGGGAATATCTTTCCTGAAGAGAATTTTTCATCTACTAAAGGGATAGATCTGAAAGAAAAATTATAAAGGCCATTATTAATTACACTGATCTCATTTATTAACTTTCCTATAGCAGGCTGGCACTGCTCATCTTCGCAATCCCTTTTGTTAGCAAATTTTGAACCCTCTGGTTCTTGCAATCTCTTGTCTGCTTGGCAGGTTTAAGACACTGACTCCACCCTGCTTGTAAGGCCGGGGGAGTTTGGAGGGCAATTACCTCCTAAGACACAGGGAGCTGTGATTTAGGACAGGAATTTTACTGAGGAAAGCTCAGGAACAGCTTGGCTCAGTTGACAATTATGTTTGTGCTCTTATTACTCAAATTACCCACAAAACCAACTCATCCCCAGAAGGCTAAAGGATTTGGATTAAATATGGTGGAGGGAAACTCTTCAAAGCATGCTGTCTTGTCTGCCAGGGGGTAAAAATGAGGTTTCAAGCTGCCTGCTGTGCAAAAGAAATTGTGAGCAGGGAAGACGGGAATGGAAACGAAGCTGTGGAAGAGCAGGGGGAGGTGATCTGATCTCTACTGAAGGACAGGCTGGAAATGGTGATGACTGAATAATTTACTCTCATCAAGTGGGACAGGGATCTTTCACGAAGGGCCAGAAGACAGGGAAGGGTAAGAAAGGCTGAGGGAGTCCATGTAGAGCTGGCCTCCAGGGGAAAGGGGCTAAGGAAGGCCTACGGTGCTGTGAGGTGCTACCAGGGAAGAGCATGGGGTGCGTGTGAAAGGTGCTGGCCAGACTGAAAACTAACGTACGAGAAGACTCCGTGCCAGGGGGCTGAGGGAGGGAGGCAGGAGCCTGTATTCAGGGAAAGGAGAGCAGGAACCTGGTGATGGATTAAAGGTGAGGACCACAGCACTATTGCTGGTCAGGCACAGCCGTGGGGAGGGGGAGCCAGGAGAAGACTTTGGATCTGCTGGAATTTCTGTGGTCCCACTGGAAGGAGCTGGGCTATTCTGCCATCATAAACAGCCATTCTCCCCCTCCTATGTTGCTTGTTATTTGGGGCATTTTATGGAGAACCTCTCTTCCTCCTCTTTTACAAATGTACATAGTATTTTTTAATTTTTTTTTCATGTTTTTGTGTGCTAAGTGAAAAGGCCCTGCTATCTGCTGTGGACCTCTGGCTGCCTGTCTTTGAAGATTGGTATTTGAATAAGCATTATTTTCCATCCAGTAGTAACGGAGAAAGATGTGATCTTGGTATTGTGGTGCAAGTTGCAAAAATAATTTCTGCTTGCTTGGTAACTTCATCCTTTGAAGTATCCAGATTCTCTCAGGGGTGTATGTGACCTCACCTTCTAGTTACCAAACTTTTCCAAATGTCGGATTACACTCAACACCAGATTAGGAATGTGCTTGACATTTCTTTATAAGGTGCAGGAAAATATCTGGGTAGAGATGAAAGCAGATACAAGTGTAACTGGGATATTGGAATAAATTATATATTGCTACTATTACACTTCTCTTCCTGTGCTTCAGCCTACCTTTGTGCTGGAGCTTTGGCTAACATTCAATTGTCTGCATACTTTCTGAGAACTCATGAGAAATTTGTTCATTACAAGTCCATATCACCTGAGCAAAGGGTCTGCAATGGTTTGCTCTGTAGCAGTCACACTCAGAAACAAACTGACAGACTACTTTTACACCCTTGGTTATTTACGTCCACATCTTAAATTACAGGTGGCATTTCTGGCGCAGTAGAGTTGGCAGTTTGATGACTATGGACTACTGGAAATGCCAGGACAGTGTTTGATCCTGCTGCTATTTCTATCCAAAATTTACGTGTGGAAAACGAGACCAGCACATGAAAATGCTCCAAAACAATTTTGTTATAAAAACATAAATATCATGAATATTTTACAGAAGAGTGAATGACTGATCATACACCTCAGCAAGACATATCATCTGTCCTTCACGGACAAACATTTTTAAAACACTGAGACAAAACTTCACAATTTGGAATAGGAAAGAAACAAGTTTGCTGGGAGGTACGCAGGGCTACTGTATAGGAATGTTCAGCTCTGGTCATGACATGAATAATAGAGGCATCATCAAGATAATAATCTCTGAGCATTCAATATTTCTTATTCATTCTTATTCAATAGCATTCCTATGGAGCATTCAGTATTCTTTTGGCATGGCTTATGTTCATATATTGTTGCTTTTCTTAGGCAGAATGGGTCTTAGTAT
This sequence comes from Fregata magnificens, assembly GCA_013389945.1. Classification (NCBI taxonomy): domain Eukaryota; kingdom Metazoa; phylum Chordata; class Aves; order Suliformes; family Fregatidae; genus Fregata; species Fregata magnificens. The sequence goes on along the minus strand of WAAD01043153.1, from coordinate 95,171 downwards.
TTATAATAATTTTAACTTATTTAAATGAGTTCAATTCAATGAGCAGAAAAATAAACTAGGTGTGTCTGTTGAATGACATATGCTGGTGTCTTTACTTTTCTTAGTATGCTTTGTCCCTATTTGCTGCTCTTACTTTTTTTCCTGAACAGTCTCCCATTTCCAGCTGGGGGGTTAAAATGACCATGTCATTAATCTTGTGTCTTGACCTCTCTTCTTTATTTGACCCTTAGTTCTGTCATTTATAAAAATGACCATTGCCTGTACCTTCTCCTCACCCAGTGCTGCTCCACTTTTCTCTCTTAGTAAGTTCCTTCTCTCTGGCCACTGTCTCATTACTTTCAGCAAACCATTACTCCTGTCTGCCATTCTGCTCTTTACACAGAGCGATGCATGTGTTCTCTCTGCCATTTTCAGGCTCTTTTTTCCTTTCCTTATGGCGTAGTAGGGTTGTCTGTGAGCGGGTATGCTGTTTTAACTTTGCCTGGTATCTTATTCAGAATTAATGTTCTTATATGGGTGAGTTTGTAGCTGCTCATTCACTCTGCTCCCTTCACAGTTCTTGAATAGCTGAGTCCCTCTGCCAAGCCTCTAGTCTCTCCTGCCAACATCACTTCAGTCCAGTGGTCTGCCTTTGGCTTAATACTGCTTAGTATCTCCCAAAGAAGAACTTGTGACCTGTGGATCTCTTTGATCATTCAAACCTTTTTTGCTTCTTTCCAAATCATTACATCCCCGCCAATGCATTCAGAGCCCTTCTCCTCCAGCGGACTAGTGGGAATGTAATGACAAATCAGCTGGATTCAGTACTGGGGCTCTTCTGTCTGTGTGGATACGAGTCTGTGGCCTTGTCTTACCACTTCATCTGCTGCCACTCACCCAGGGACTCCCAGCATGGTAGTTTATAAGACAGAAGCAAATGGTAGAGAGGACCTTAAGCTGAATAACATTGGAGTTAGCAGACTATGATATTAAAGGTTGAGCAATACTTTTGATATAAATGTTAACTCTTCTAATAATTTTGAAACCTGCACGTTTCTTTGGATCAGCTTGTGCTATGCTTTATCTCATGAGGCTTTAGGTATAATCTTGATTTCTAAACTGAGGGTTGTTTGAGCAAGGGGTTCCCAAGAGCCTCTTAACAAGCAAAAGCAATTTATGAAATGACCAGGTGGCTACAGTGGGTTTTTTCCTTAATTTTAGGTGAAGTGATGGGGGTTGCACACGTGCATCTGAGATTCATGCGGTGCCTGTGGGCTCACCCTGAATGATCCCTGTCACTTGTCAGTTAGTCCTGCACATGCAATAGAGACTGAAGCATCTGCACACAATAGGACTAGGCAAAACGCTTTGCAGCCAATCTACTCTTAGGAAACTGGGTGGCTCAAGGGTATGTTCTGTGGTCACTGAACCTGCAAGAAACCCGTACAGGGAAAGCTGAACTCTATCACTGGCAGAAACCTGAGAGTGGCTCTGGGCCTGTTGTTATTGTTGACCTCTGTCTGTCAGGGATTATGTTTTTGTTTTGTTTTTACTATTGGGCAATGTGCCCTACTAATCTATAGTTAATTTAGAAGAGGTTCTGAGGTTTTTTTGGAAGGCAAAGAGACCACATGTTTTCTTGTGCAAGTATTTAAGAATGACTGCTGACTTATGGCTACTTTTCAAACCTGAGGGAATATTATGGAGAGCACCGTATCTGCCAATCAGTTAGTGTTGATTAAAAAGATTGGAGATGAAGGACACTTGTGATACTGTAATTGCACTTCCTGAATAATGGACCTGGCTGTAATTAAGACCATGGCATTCCTCATACACACCCCTGGCAGTCTGTGATATTTTGTAAAAATTCTTGATAAGTTGTGCTGGTCCAAAAGTAGGAAATAAGGGGGAGGGATAACAGTGAGAAGGAATGTGGATCTGTATGGGATTCACAGGCTGAGGTCTGGCATTTGAAGAGATCAGGAAGGGGAGATATAAGTGGATGGGAAGGAGCACGAAGCTATTGGTGGCAGTAGTGGAGGGAGGGGACCAGGATGGGTGTACTCAGCTTTGGGCAACTATTGGGGCTATTCATATTAGTTGGACCAGTGAGGATAGTCCTGTTCTGAGTCTGCATCTAAAGGAGCTGTTCTCTACTGACTATGGAGAGACCCAAGAGGAATTAGCATCTCTAGGCTAAAATTAGCCTTCCTGAGTCCTGGAGTAATAGTCTGCTATAGGAAAGCCAGTCACAAGCAGTGTTCCCCAGGGCTCGGTTTTGGGGCCAGTCTTGTTTAACATCTTTATCAATGATCTGGTTGAGGGGATTGAGTGCACCCTCAGCAAGTTTGCAGATGACACCAAATTGGGTGGGAGTGTCGATCTGCTCGAGGGTAGGAAGGCTCTGCAGAGGGATCTGGATAGGCTNGGTGAGGCCGCACCTCGAGTACTGTGTTCAGTTTTGGGCCCCTCAGTGCAAGAACACTGAGGTGCTGGAGCGTGTCCAGAGAAGGGCAACGAAGCTGGTGAAGGGTCTAGAGACCAAGTCTTATGAGGAGCGGCTGAGAGAACTGGGGTTGTTTAGTCTGGAGAAGAGGAGGCTGAGGGGAGACCTTATCGCTCTCTACAACTACCTGAAGGGAGGTTGTAGTGAAGCGGGTGCTGGACTCTTCTCCCAAGAAACTAGCGATAGGACGAGAGGAAATGGCCTCAAGTTGCGTCAGGGGAGGTTTAGATTGGACATCAGGAAGAATTTCTTTACTGAAAGAGTGGTTAGGCATTGGAACAGGCTGCCCAGAGAGGTGGTGGAGTCGTCAACCCTGGAGGCGTTCAAAAAAGGTGTAGACGTGGCACTCCAAGGCCTAGTTTAGGAGTCATGGTGGTGTTAGTTGATGGTTGGACTTGATGATCTTAGAGGTCTTTTCCAACCTTAATGATTCTATGATTCTGTGATTCTATGATTCATGCTAGCTGTTTAATCCTGTTCACTTTGCACTACCTTATCTTTAAAGTACTATCATCATTTTGCAAATCAGTCTGTTTTTTTCTAGACTTAAATAGCTTGAGGTCCTTCAGTGATTCCTAGTTTTCCTCATATTTCTAGACATCTTCTCCAGACTGTCCGCAGGAGACTCACATCTTTTGTGAAGTGCTGTGCCACCATCTGACAATGAGACATGGATGGGAAGAATTACTGCTTTTTGACAGTACCCTCATCATTGCTTCTTTAAAGAACTGTCAGTTCTCCTGGACTCTTTTTTTCCTTCTAATCTGTTAAAACGGCATTTCTTGATGGCTGTTTTCCTGAAGTCCATCGTCCATTTTGCTCTTTGCCTCTTTCTCTTCTAAAGAATCCACAGCCACAATTACAATCCCACCTTCCTTACCCTGTCCGTCCCTGCTCCTTGGAGTGGAGTCCAGACAAGTCCTCTCCTTTTTCCCCCAGGATGGACATATTCCAAGAACTTGCTGGGGAGGAGTTGGCTCACATATCGTAGACATCTAGACATTAAGTACCCAGGCCAGATGTCCAGGCTGTCTCCCCAGTCAGTGGATACATAGGGGCACATCCTATGTGATTGACTCCATTCTACGATATCAGCCTAGGATTAATAACTCCTGTCAAGTACTTATCTCTCTTCATTGACTATAAAAATGTTTGAGTATTTGACCAACTTTAATGAGACAGGCCTTGCAATATTTCTTTTTCAACTAAAGGCTGGGAAATTAAAATCTTAACAGATTTTACCAAACACCAAATTATACAGTTGAGGTAATTTTGATTACAGTCATCACAAGCTTTGCCATGTGGATTTCCCAATGTGATATTATGCTGTGCTCTAATCCAAGACAGCCCCAATAGTCCTCTACCCCTTCTAATATTGTCCAAAGACCTTAAAGCAGCAAGTCTTTCTCTGTTTGGACCTTGGAGAAAGCATATATGTGCTTAATACGTAAGACTTTTCCTCTCCCTGCTGCTTGAATGAGCTGTAACCTCCTATAAATACGCCAGTTCTATATATTGTCCAACTAATTCTGCTGTGTCGATGAAGTCATAATTCTGATCTTAGGATAAGACTTTAGGCTCAGTGCTCCTTTTCCCCTTACTTTGTTCATGGAAAAGGTACAGTTCATTGACTGCCATTCTCCTTTGGCCTTCTCTAACCTTAGTGTAACTTCATCTTTTATGATTTTAAGCCCTTCCTGCAGGCTGCCCTTGTTTAACCCTTCCTTGAGAATTTAAAATTCTAGTCTCTATCAGTTCTGGTTTAAAACTCTGCTCATTACATTAGCAAGCCAGTGTGCAAAGATATTCTTCTTTGTTACTAGGAAGCTGAGGATGTGAAGGAGGATATTGGGATGGTAGGCCCCTGGGGAGAAAGCATGCAGAAGAGGTCAAAACACAAGCCTAAGACTGTTTGACTTTGAAAGTATTTCTCACCAGAAATTTGAAGGACAAAATTAAAAATCAAGTTTCTGTCCAAAGTTTTGCAGTTCTGGCAAACCTCTTCACTAAAGTAAAATAAAATGCTATTTTTTAAAAATGTTAGTCATCTCCCAGGAAAAAAAAATCAGCTTTATTTTAGTAACACTGGGTTGTTTTGGGTGGGGTTTTTTTTTTTGGTGGTTTGTTCCCAGTCTATCTCACAGTGTGCTGATGCTTAGAGAACTTGACAGTGTAGTAGTGAGGAACTTGAAAGTGTATATGAAATATAAAAGAAGAGAGTAGAAGTTTCTCACTGGAAATTTTGTACTGCAGAGTAGTTTGAAGCAGGGTTTTTCTTTATTCTAAAATTAGTTTGAGTCTGAGAGATCTTACAAGAACAAATCCGCATGCTTGGCAGTGATCTGTGTGATTTCCATCCTGCTCCAGTGTGAAATGTCGTGTTCCAGGCAGGCAATGAAATTCCCTGACGCTCTCATTTTTTCCACTGGCCTCAAAAAAATGGCAAACCTGTTTGCGATTGTACTTAATTAAATAAAATAGCTGCTACACAGTGTTTCAATATATTTCAGTTAATATCCAGTTACTAGAGAACTGGCCCCACCTAATGCATCCCATCAGACTTAAACAGCTTAACAGGTTTAACATTCTGCATCAATTTCAGAATTTCAGGCGATTGTTCAAATACTGGATTTGCAAGTAAGATATGGGACTATATTGGCCCCTTCTTGCGAAGAGGCAAAGCTGTTTGCAATCTCAGCCTACATGTCACATCAAGCTCTTTGTAACTTTTTCTGTTGCATTCTGAGTGCTTTTAGAGATGATCCATCATATCACCCAAATCAGGTCTAAAATCATCTATGAGTCATTCTGCTCAAGACACGTTCAAGGTGCATTCACTGCTGGTCTCTTTTGACAGCAGAGGAGTCTGCTGTATCCTCTCTTCTTCTGTACCAGTAGCGGCCATGGGGATCTAGACTCTCTCTATGCTTGAAAAATTGCTGGACCTGCTGAGAAATGCTGCCAGTGTTTTAGTAGACTGCCAAGAATGAGGTGTGTATACATGTGGCAATGAAGAAGAGGTTACTGATGGCAGTTATGCAAGTGCTGGAGCTGTTTGTTTAACAAATGAGCTCATAAGAACTTGAATTCATGTGTGCAAAGTAATAGCACTTCAGAAAGTAATGTAAAAGTTCACACATTGATTTCCTTGCTTTAGGTGTTAATGTTGCTCCTCTGTAATTTATGGATATCAGATTTGTAGGTATTCAAGCCTGAAGCCTAGTTGTAGATCTGGGAAAGAATACTTTTATAGGATGTCTTCTACAGAACTTGGTCCCTAGTTTTGGGAAACAAGAAAGTTTAAATATTTAGATATTCATAAATACAGATAGTCTGTAGGTCTGTTCTCTAATCACAGACTAGAAAAAAGTGAGCATTTTTGTGACTTGAGGAAGGTTGAACTTCTGAAGAACAAGCTTTTAGTTATAAATAGTACTCAGAATAAGGCTCCTTAAGCTAGTTTACTGTAAGACCGTGAAGACCAGATCCTCAGCAGATTTGAAAGGTAAATTAACATGGCTTCGCTGAAGTCAGAGAAGCTGCATCCATTTATACCAGTTGAGGATGACAAATTTCCAGGCCTCCATGAGAGGCCTGGAAGTGGGTGGAGGCATGAAATTACTTCAGTATTATTACTTCAGCAAGGCCTTCTGCACATGTTCCTACCATGGGACCACCACGGAGCATTTGTCTGAAGAGCAGTTTTGTCACATCAACTAAATGAGTTTCTGTTGCTGCTCTCAGCACTCAGTCCCATCAAGGCCCTCACATGGCTGCTCCGGCACACAAGAATGCATTCAGGAAGGAGCTGTGATCAAAGCTTCCCGGCTCTGCTGAAAATGGGAGTCTGGGCAGAGGATTGAGGCACTTCTGCAGAACAGCACACGCAGGGTGTGTGCTCGTGGGAGAAGGCAGAGGTGAGCTGAGTACAGCGGCCGGGCATGGACTTCACTTCTGCTCCAAGTTACGTGTCTTCTCTTACATTTCCTTCAATGTGAAATTATTTTTATATGTATTTAATTTACTTTAATGATTTACTCTAATTTGTCTTTCTTAATTAGACTTCATAGAAAAAAATCTAAACTGTATATCAAAGAAAAAGCCAAGCCAACTGAACTAAATTGCCTGATGTAGGTTTTCCAAGAGTCAGTGACTGCCATTAGCTGTAGACTTGGCCTTATTTAATTTTTCAGATTTTTCTGGGGCTAGAGGTAGATCCTGGGTAGTTTCCTGCTTACAGATTTCAGCAGATGTTTCAGCTGGAGTGAGCTCCTCTCTCCCCAGAAATGGAGCTTCTGAACATGGACTGGCAATTGAGCAGCTGGTTTCATGAGACAAAAGCACCACTAGAAAAGTGGTCCTACTCTCACTCCTGCATGCTCCAACCACTTACCTGGTGGTTGTGGGACTGAGACCCTGCTGGGAGCTGATTCAACTCACTGAAGTGGCAGAAAATAAGCCCAGCAAAGTGGATGATTTTCTGCTGTGTAGTGAGTTAAATTGCCACAGCAAGGGTCCCATCAGCATCACAGCTAGCACAAGAGAAGGGATGGCGTTGCGTGGCTGGGAGTAAGAGAGGAGGGAAGGGGAGTGAGACACCATCTCTAACTCCTTTTGGGAGTGCGCTCAGTTGGCTCTGCTGAACATGTAACTGTAAATTAGTTGCCTGGGGAGTTTTCAGGCAGAGGAGGGAAGTGCCTGATGAATTCAGGCGCCTAAAAGGTTAGGCAGTTCTGGAAAGCAGGCAGAGTGGATCACTGTTGGTGTACGTGGGTTTTAGACGCTGAAGTTCCATCTTTGGCGGGATTTGAGCAAGCCGGATCCCACCCTGAAAGATCTGCTATAAAACAAACAAACAAAAGAGTTGTTCTGTGTTTTTCACTGGAATGCCACTAACTGTGTTAATGACAATGGGGACCACCAATAGTGTGAACTCCCTGTTCTAATGCAATACTTCCAGGCTTCTTTAAACTGCATTTTATAAGAGGCATCAAAGGCGAAAAAATTCTGCATTAGCTCTATGGGAGCTGCGTGCATACATCAGAGGGCAAATTTGGCCCCCAGTGTTCTCCCTGCAGTGAATTTGAGTCTCTGATAGCATCAGTGCAAGAAGAATAGAGCAGTAGCTTAGGAGGCATGTGGCATTTCCTGGCTGGGTGCAATGGATTCCCCAGCTGAAACCAATAAAAATCAGTTCAGGAAGAATTTTTCAGAAAATCAGTGGTGAAATTGACAGTCTTGAAATGCTCACACAATTCTTGCAGCTGTGGAGTCCTTAAAGTCAATGAGTTCCAGGAAAAATGACAATAGTTCTGGAAACTTTCCCATGACTGCCTCTGGGCAAGCATTCAGAATAGCTCGTTTACTCAACGATGCTAATTCATTAATCATTAGAGATACTTTTGTTCAGTTTCCTTTGAAGTTGGCCACAACTTTTCTTTTCTCCTAAGATGAAATGTGGTCAATTATATCCATACATAGATTTAACACGGGGCAGGTTCTTCTCTTTGACAAATTATTTACTAGCTTTGTCAACCCAGACTTCTCACTCTCTGATGTTTCTCAATTGTATATACTGACCAGAAAATGCTGCAAGTCATCCAGTTTTACTGTATTAGATTGGCTTTTCTTTCAGCTCAGTCCTTAATGTCCTCAGTCGCTGTGGTAAACTTTGATGTGATTGGTCCTTAATTTTCTTATTATAGGACACATAATTTTTTGTGCTCACAGCCAACTGTAGCGTTATCGTTTCAAAGGCATGACATGTCCAGCAGTACCCCTTCTCCAGGAACTGATAGGTTTTGACAACCTCCCTTGCCTTTCCTGCCTTTCCTTCCATTTCTGAGCTGATGGGTGACCAAACTTGAAGCCAGATGGTGTCACAGCACTCCTCTGGGAAGACTTAGTCTTATCTGGTCCTGCTTTTCTAGTGTCTTGGGCCCTCCAGCACTGCAGCTGGACGGGGAAAAGCTCACTCTATCTCTCCTAGTCCTCTTTAGTGTATTTGGCCTCTCCAACAGGCTTTCTCCTCTATGTGGGTGAGGTTTCACGAGGCAGCTGAGTCAGCCCACGAACTTGCTGCTGGTGAAAGGGGCAGGCCCGTTCCTGGGCACATGCTCCATTTGTCTCCCTTCTGTCATCTCTGGGATGTGTCTGATCCATTAGCTCACTAAAGTGGTGAAAACTATTCACTTTTCTTGATTTGTTTTGTTTTGTTTTGTTGGGTTAGATTTCTGCCAGTTTAGTGAGCTAAATTCACTTTCTAAGGGGTCAGATGAATGCCAGAGCTGGTGGAAGGGAAGGGTAGGTCTCCATAGCTGGCAGCAAGAGAGTGAGCAGAAACGATGTTGGTTAAACTGATCTGTTTTGAAAGAGGATGGCAGCTGCTGCTGCATTTTGAGTGTTTCTGAGAGTGCTTGCTGCATTGAGTGTCTCAGAAGAGATTGACAGAGGTTTGTGGATCTGAACAGGGTTCAGGTCTAAGGTAGGTGTTGAGCTGCTCAGGCAGTTCATCCTGGGCTGTTTCCCAGTGGTTGTCCAGAAATGAAGTTTGAAGGGCAGAGGGAACTGTGGATTTTAGGCATGTGGCTTCAGGGGAGAAGTAAGCATATTTGGGGCTGGCAAGAGGCACTACATGCTGCAATTTTGGATGTTAGTGTCTAAATTCTACCTAAGGTCTCTTTTGGCTGTGGACCTTTCTTCCTTCAGTATAGCCAAGAAAGTTGTGGTGGTGAGGACAGCTGTTACAGTAGGATACCATACTGGTATTCGGAGGCTGTATTTGGGCTTGCAGTTTCAGCCCCTAGTGTTGAAAAATTACCAACAAGAGAACAAATTCTGCAGCAGGCAAGATGCTCTGAGATATGGCAGAGCAGAGGAGCAAGCTTCCACCTTACTGTAATGTTAAGAGACCTCAGTACAGGTCCTGCTACCCACTGTTTTGGGGAGAGCAGGATTGCCACTGAAAAATAACAGCATGAGCTCCAAGCAAATATGCCACTGGCTTGGATCCCAAGCCCTGAAGGTGTCTACATCTTATTTTTAGGTTGTTCTAGATGTCTGCATCTCAACTAGTTACTCAAGGTCAAGAGAAGTAGACATCTAAGGTAATATGAATCATTCTGTATTTCAGATGCTTATCCTACAAGATAGGTTTTGCCCAAGAAATACTCATTTTCCCCATTGTCTAGAAAATCTACCTTGGACAACAAGTTTCCATATAGATGTCTGCATCTGATCAGATGAATCAGGGTTGGGTAACCACCCTGAACTATCATCATCCTCAGGGGCAGTATTGTCATCAGTTTCTGTGTGATTAATTCTGGAGCAGGAGGAAAAGGGAAATTCACCAATACTGTTTTCTTATGAGTGCTAGATGTGTTCCCGATGACTGTTCAGCTGATTTCTGGGTAACTCTGTAGCTGTTGGAAGGCTGTATCAGTCTTCAGTTGAGTGGAAGGGCTGAGAGTCTGGACAGAACTACAGGCAACTGAAGCCATGCCAGAACTCCAGGTTTGAATGGGACACTTTCCTGGGGAGGAAACACAGAGGTCTGAAATTCCCATAGTAGATTGAAAAAAAAAGGTAGCAACTGGTCATATTTTCAGTAATCTGCTCTCGAAGTCAGACAAATCGATTTACTTTAAATGCTTTAGCTGAGCAGTTGAAATGCTGAAGCTTAGTCTCCTGAAACAACATCTTCAGGACAGAAAGGCTATTAATTCTGACTGATTTGTACATGTGAAGTTTTGAGGCCAAAGAGCTTTTGCAAGGTGTTTACAGTCACAGGAATTAGCTATACAAATAGAGAAGTCCAGTAAGTCTTTAAATCTGTTTTCTTTCTTAATTGTGTTTTGCCAATTAAATTGAGCTCATGACTTGCACCTGTGGAAGGTTTGACATTTCTTGATAGGTTCATCAGTTATACTTTTCTGTTTGTATCCTTTTTACTTTATGGGAAGAAGTGAGATTAGTTCCCAGTATAAACTGAGGTGAATTGCTTATACATTAAGTGAACTTGAATTCCTTTGTCTTTCTGGAGTCCCGGGCTGTTCTTTTCCAGCACGTGGAAGTTTTTTTTCACTTCTCTTTTTTCTTAGTGTCTTATTACAGCAAGGACTGCTGAACAAACTGAATTGGTAGCCGCTTTGTCTTCTGGACACACGACTGTTAATTATCAGAAGACATAGATCTGTCAGAATGACATATGTATAAAAATAATGGTGCCAGATATGTTTCCCCTCCTTCATATAATACAAACACCTAAGAACATCTCACTTGTGCCACTGTTAAATGACCTCTGTGAAGATGTTGGCTAAACACAGTGTAGGCAAATGCGGATCTGCTAAATATCTTTCACGTTATTTGAGATGGCACATCAGATGGTGTGAGCTTGTCTTGGAAGGGTAAGCAGCCCTGCTGGACATTTTGACATGAAAAGTAAGTGACTTCACACATTTGGTGGAGGGTAGAGAGAGAGAGGAAGTAAGTAAGAAGTACCAGGCAGAGAGTGAAAGAGACAGCAGGCCTCCCATTATTTAATTTGATGTCATGGGATACTTGGGCGTCTTGGGGACCGTATTCATGCACCTGATGCAATCAGCCACTCCTACCAATGACTTCAAGTCTGAGAGTTACACCCATCTACATCAGGGGATGGAAATGTTCCTCAAAGAATACTTAGCTCTTTGGGGCTTTGACCTTTAAGCTACTCTACTTTGTCATTTGTTTTCTGACCAATCCCATTTCTGTGATTTAATTCTAACTGCTGCAAAACTTGGCTTATAGTCTACAGAACCACGCAGACAAAGCAGAGGTAACTTTGTGAAACTAATTATTTAAGGAAGCAACTATGTTAGTTACAAAATAGAGCTGGTTTTACTCCAAATTTTAATTCTGAGCCTTCTCTGTTATTGTTTTTTATTAGACTAACTGATAAAATAACACAGACAAGCTTTCAGGCATACAAGCCCTCTTTCAGATATGAAGCAGAAACAGCAAACGTCAAGTTAAGGGCGTAATTCATTACATGTGTCCATGCCCTGTTCCATGAACGCTCGTTCTTCATGCCAGTCTGCTGACTCCTGGGTTATGCTGACAGAACCATTTGCAATGACTCCTACTGAATTAGATCAGGAAAGCAATGCACGTGAGAAATGGCTGTGTTTTTCTTCTTAATTTCCAGCCAGGTGAACTCTTCAGTGTGTTGCTGCCTGAATGCTTGTGTTGGCACAAGGGAGAAAAGAACTGAGCATAGAGCAAAATACGTTGACACCGAACAAGGATGGGGTCTGGACAGGCCATGTCTAGCAGGAGGCTGTGCTCAACACAAAGTTGGGATTTATCAATATGATGTAGAGCTTGCACTTAGGAATACTGATCTCGGCTTATGTTGCAAAGAAACATGTCCTTTGAGTCTATTATCTGGCTCCCCTCTCCCTTTCCAACTCAATGTAGTTATCCTGGCAATTTCAGATGTCTGTGTTATGACCCATCCCATGTATCCCTACTGTCCTTTCCCCTGCCTTTCCAGCCTGTTGTGCATGTTTTTATGTGATATCACTATACTGAGAACTAGGAATGCAGGTATCTCACCATTCTTTCCTTTCTCTTGCTGTAGGACATTTCTTGTTGCCTTTGCACATTACCCTCTTTTCCACCCATACCTCTTAAAACTCTTTTCCATTCACCGCAGAAATTTCTTCTTGAGTTATTCTTCTGCAGATTCCTTTTGTGATATCCACCTGTTTCTCCCGTTGATTCCAAGAGCACGTGAAGTTATTCAGAACCTTTGAAAACTCTGGGGTGTTTTTAAGTAGGTACTTGAAAATGGATTTTGTGAAGTGAAGGTGAGAAAAACCTACTGAAACTCATTTTGTGGCTAACTCATCAGAGCTGGTCCAGTGGGGCACAGTGGTCACCATCTCCACCTTGGTGTCCTGTCACAAACTCAAAGGGCTATTGCATAAAAGATGAAAGCTGTGCTGCAATGGATTTTATCTGTATGCAGTAATTCTCAGTTTAATTGTGTCCCTATTTCTGAAACTGGGAACAGTACGTTCCCGGGAATTATGTTTCTGAGAAACAACGGCAGCACAAAATGACATGCTGCACTGCTGGGAGTGACCCTTTGAAATAAAATGAATGTTCTCTGACATTTTTTCTCTTTTCATTGTAGCTTAACTGGCATCAATACAAAGGTTTACATCTGTATTAAAGATGTTAGTGATTGCTGAATGCATGATACATGGATGGCCATTATCATCTGCAGAGAGTTAGCGTACTATGCATATAATCAATCAGATTCTGTTCATGTCAGGAGCTGGCCAGCTCATTACAGCTTGTATCACATTAACCCTTGCAGTAGAGTGACAAAAGGCAGAAATATTCTGGAACAGGCCAAGTAGTGATCGAACCTACCTACTTTTTGCCTGCCAACCCTGTAGGCACGTAGATTTGTTAGACACCAACCCAGACAGCCTGAACCTTTACATTTAGCCACATTTAGTCTTGAGTTTATTTTTCACTCACTTGAAAAAGGAGTTCATTTCCCACTTAGCACTGTCCTGATATCCAAATTCTAGGCAATCTGGTACTGGATCTGGTCAGGAAAGCAACTGTCATCATCTGACATGCTGTCATCTGCCTTTTGCATGATGGGCTAGTGGTAAAAACACTCACTCGGGAAGTGGGAGGTGGAGAGCAGGAGGCAGGAGGGAGCCCAAATCTAGTCCTGCACTGTGGGCTGTGTCTGGACCAAGGGCAGAACTGGGATTCCAGACCATGGTCCCAGGGCTCCATTGTTTTATCCAATGGCAAATCATTGAATTAAAGTAAAAACAGAATTGAGAGCATGGCCTGGAAGACCAGCTTCATAATGTGCACACACTCCAACGATCAGCAAAGCAAGGCAGTGAAATAATAGAGGAAAGAATGCATTTTCTGGAAGAGTTAAATAACACTGGTAAAGCTACTTCAGCTGTGAGAAATATAGATTTAAGGACTTTTATTGACTCTTATAAAGGAAATCAGATATCTGGCTTCATAATCTATGAAAGGCCTTGGTCCCTGGCTTTGCTGCTCTACTGATGCTTCACAGCCACGATGCTGGCTTAACTGGCCATATCAAGCATCAGAGGAGACAGGGCTTCAGCAGCAGCTGGAAAAAGATTATCTATCTGTAAATCAGTTATTTTGTCATGACCTTTTCAAGGAATAGGAAAAAACAAAGAACCTCATGTTTCAACTATCATGGCAGAGTTAAGTTAGGATGACTGTGGCTTTCTGTGCTCAAGTCATTGCTAATTTCCATGATAACTCTCAGGCTCTACAGGATGCTGAACTTGCACTGAGGGATAGTCCAGCACATGTCTGAGGAGTCCAAAGATGTCCTCAGACATGTGATCCCACCTCTTGAATTGACTGTGCTGAGATCTGAATCCCTATAAACAGCCGGGGAACCTCTTAAAATAGCCTTAATTTTTGCAGTGAGATGATGACATCTTTGAAACCGTAGTCAGGCTTTGAAACTGACAGTAGCAAAGCTGAAGCTTCTGGAACTGCAGCCCCAGACCCTGGCACAGATGCCTGCTCTTCACCCTTCGTTTGGTTTATAATTGTTGGCATAATTTTTGAGTTATTGGAATTTCAAGAATAAGAAATTCTTCTAATCTAAACAAGTAAAATAGCACTATAAATAACATTTAATCTTCATTGTGACTAAATTAAGTGAAACAAGAAGTTATTAAACACATTTCAATTCATTGCCATAGCTTCTCTTAAATTTTATGTGAAGCAGGAAGCTGCAGTTGAAAGCAGGGAAAGACAAAGGTTTCTGACTGAGCCAAGGATGTGGCACAGCTGGGAAAAAAGTAAATATAAATCTCAGGCGAAGTATTGCTAGCAGAGGCATTAAATAAAAGAGGAATTTTTCTGTGTGGTACCAATATGACCTTAGCTGAATTCTTACACAATTTTGTCTGCCTGCGTTAAAAAACACAAAAAAGATTCAAACTGGAACAGGTGCAGAGAATGGTGGAAGAGGAAGCCTGCTTTAGGAGGCCAGACTCAAAAAAATTGATATTTAGCCTGACTGATGAAGGTTGAGAAGGGATCTGAATAGTTTATAAATATATTTTGTGGGTTAGGAGAATAGAGAATAAACACAATTGGGAACTACTCAGTCTTACGTAACTCTGGAAGGAAGGCACAGGGCTGCAAACTGATACAGATACATTTAGGCTGAAAGTTAGAAGAGCATCTGTAACCACTGGAGCAACAAGATCGTGGTTATTTTGTCCTTTTCCCTTTAGGACTAATGCCCAGCCCTAACTAGTGTGAAGCCTTCAGCAATTGGGAAGGGGCCAAAGAAACAGGAAACACAAGGAGAAGAATTAAGTCAGGAGGAGAACTGAGGAAAATTGAAAGGACGTGGTGTGAGGGTTTGGAAAGAGGTTGCTAAGGGATGGGGTGGGGGACACTGAGTGCCCAGGGAACTGGTGGAAGCTGCCTGGTGTGCTGGGCTCTACTCAGAAATGCGGGTGGAGGAGGGAGTGCACATGTCACCCCACCAAGTTGCTGGGATCCTGGCTGTCACATAGTCTCCTCCTGCGGACCTGGGGGGCCAGTTTGGTCAAATCCAGAAGGAGATTGTTGAGGAGAGGCCCCATGACGTGGTGGAAGCTGTCTTCTAGTAGGGCTCTCAGAGGAAAAAATGTTACATTTAAGTTGGGACTTCTCTGTAGAGGAAAGAACTGTATGTTGTAGTTCCATGTACAGCAAGGTGATGGCAGTCCATAGGACAGTCCCTACAGTTTTCTACTCCTACTGTCTTAAAAAAAAGCCCTCCAAAACCCAACTCTTTCTCTAGTCAGCAATGTTACTGTTACAGTCTGAAGACTTGTTTTGCCTCAGAGAGAACTGATTAATTACACATAAGGTTCATTAGAAACCTGCTGACTAGCATTACTCTGCAATTATATCTTTGGGAAACCTAAGTCAGTTTTTTGGCTGGTTTTTTTTTTTTTTTCTCTTTTCTTGAGAGGTATGGCAAAAGGCTTCAGGTTTCATATCAAGGTCTGATCACAGTAATAAAGCTGGACAGAGCTGGTTGCAATGACAGCTGCCTGTGTGATATTGACATACAGCAGGGTTTGATTGTAAGGTTTTTTTAACCTAAAAGTGGAAAAATGCTTCTCAGATTAATATCTTTACATGTCAGTATTTCATTCACTGCATAGAAATGGGTGAGAGACCAGACAGTCTTGACAATGTCATATGCCAGAATCTGTTTTGTGAAGACATCTTTCAAGCACTTGGCATTGTTAGGTTTTTAATGTCTCTAAGAATCAGATAAGAATAGAGGGAAACTCAGGACATTGTAGCAAGAGCCAAGTGCAAAATTGCTGAAGCTATTTCAAGAGGAGTGGAAAAGAAATTATTTCCTACTTTCTCTGGGAAACCTCATTAGAGTTCACATCAGATTCAGACTGGAAGCATAATTCCAACAACGTTGCGCAAAGATGTTTTATAATTACCCTTTTATCTTTCCTTCCCAGCTCCACAGCTAGTTCCAGTCCCCATGAATTCATTGGAAGGATGGATGCCACTAAAGCCATGCAAGCTTACGTGTCCTGAGGATCTCTTGTTGTTTCCTTGCCAAAATCTCTTCAGATTCCATTTGGTATGAAATAGGTTATTGCTGTGATATGACAAGATGCCATATATTTAACATGTAAATAAATACATCATTGCTGTTGTTGGATGACCTTCTGAGACACCAGAGAGACTCTGGCTTATCCCTATTTTACCTGGATTCATTTTTCAAACCCTAATTGTTAAACAACCTGTAGTATATCCTTAGGAAGACACAGGTTCACATGTAATAGCCCTAAGTGAAAGTGATAATTTTTATTGAACATTTTGCTATTAACCATTCCATAAGGAAAGCCAAAAAATCCCCTCAAAACTCTCCAGACCCAACCCCTGTTTAAACACTTGTATTTTAACTGCCCTAGGAAAAAAAAGCTTATGAATGCTATGAAAATAAAATAATGCCCAGAACCTATAATGACGTCTACTGGGAGAGCAAGTTTTATAGGGCCGTCTTAGGTCTGCAACCTCTAATAGGTGTTTCTTTGACATTAACCTAAATAGTAATAAACTGCATCTACCAGAGGTCACACTAATTATGGAATAGTGCTTCTTCTGAGTTTGAAGTTTAATGTTTTCTCTAGCCTGTTTTGCACATTGTTTCTGTGCTGGTTTTGGCTGGGATGGAGTAATTTTCTTCCTAGTAGCTAGTATGGGGCTATGTTTTGGATTTGTGCTGAAAACAGTGTTGATAATACAGGGATGTTTTAGGTACTGCTGAGCAGTGCTTACACAGAGTCAAGGCCTTTTCTGCTTCTCACCCCACCCCACCAGCCAGTAGGCTGGGGGTGCACAAGAAGCTGGGAGGGGACACAGCTGGGACAGCTGACCCCAGCTGACCAAAGGAATATTCCATACCATATGATGTCATGCTCAGCATATAAAGCTGGGGGAAGAAGAAGGAAGGGAAGAATATTCAGAGTGATGGTGTTTGTCTTCCCAAGCAACTGTTATGCGTGATGGAGCCCTGCTTTCCTGGAGGTGGCTGAACACCTGCCTGCCGATGGGAAGTAGTGAATGAATTCCTTGTTTTGCTTTGCTTGCGTGCGCGGCTTTTGCTTTATCTGTTAAAGTGTCTTTATCTCAACCCACGAGTTTTCTCACTCTTACTCTTCCAATTCTCTCCCCCATCCCACCGGGGGGGAGTGAGCGACTGGCTGTGTGGTGCCTGGTTGCCGGCCGGCGTTAAACCACGCAAGTCTCTTTCTACACTGTCCTTTTTATAATAGAACTGCTGGACACATGTTGAAGCATATTCTTGCTCCATATTCTTTTATGAAGTCACAATTATATAAAGCATGTTCATTTTAATGTAAGTTTAAAGCAAAACATATAGTTTTAAAATGCTGCAAAGCCCTTTCTTTCAAGCAAGAATGACCAAGCAATATACCTAAAAGAACTAAAGACCTAGAAGTATTTCGCTATCAGATAGACTTGTTGCCTTTACATTCTTTGCCTGGCATCATTAAAAAGATTGTCCTACTTTTGGCTGGGATTTATCTATCTCACCTGAATTTAGGTGTTCAACCTGGAGACTCAGCTAGTTTGGTCTAGACTGCCTCTGTCACTGAGACAGGCACTGTCATGTTTCATCTTGCTCATTTTAAACAGCTGGTCTAGGGTGGGATGTGCCACCCTCAGAAGCATTTCCCTCCTTCCCTTCACTACAGCTAGAATTTAAGATGAACTTTGAATAAGCATGTAACCTTTGAATGATCACCTTGAGATGGCATGTAATGAACCTACACTGTTTAGGTAAATGTGATTTTAACTGCAAGGTATTACAACCTATTACCATGGTGTATTTAGTCTTAATTATGGCTAGTCCTATTTTAAGTAACAAGCTTTAATAATGGTGCTCTCCATAATTAGTGCTTTACTTACTGGTGCTACAGGTTTCATAACCTGCTCATGAGAAGTTAGTGTTTTTTCCTCTTGCTCAACAGTCTCTGTTGGTAGGCCATTCAAAAGTATTTGCTTAACTTGTATTAGTTACGGTATCTCTTGGACAGCATACACTTGAGATGATAAATAAAAAGTGGGCAGTTTACACAGATTAAAAACATGTGATTTGAAACAAACATGCATTTCAGAAAAGGAAACATTTGGAACTTGTTAGCTTTGTGAGCACTTCTTGCAAATAGATGTAATTCTAATGGTCTTAAGGGTCTATGCAAGGAAGAGAAGGACTTTATCTTCCTTGACCTCTGAAGCAGAATGATTGGCAAGTATTGGGACTTAATTTGTTGGAAAACAAGTGATCTCATGGTTTAAATGGCTTTGTCAGTGAGTACAGTAAGAATTATGAAGATGCAAATCACAGGGAATGAAAGAAATTTGGTTCCCCATCGTTTTATTATCACGAATATTTTCAGTAATGCATTTACTCTAGTATTCTCTGTGCTGATGTACAGTAACATCTGTTAGTCAGAGAAGTCCAATTTTTAATAATTGTCTTGACAAGGCAGAAAAAAATCAAGTAGCTTGCTCAAGGTCACACAGAGAGTGAGATTTAGTTTGTGTTTGCAAAGAAGTATTGCCTGGATCCCAGCCTTTTATTTAGCCAGTAGAGCTCATATTCTCCTTAATATTTAGAACTTGTTCCATATAGCACATGATTAAAGTGCTTATGGCTACAGCTTCAAGACCTACCGTTATTTGAATTGGAACCTAAAGCAATTCTATTCAGAGTGCCAGTTAAAGATATTAGATAGAAAAGTAAACAAACCATGATTTTGTAATATATAGCTCTAATCATTTGGAAAAGCTAAGCTTGCAGAGGATAGTGCAGCTGCTAACGGCATAACAACTAATATGCAGTATTTTATTCCAGCTGTTTAAAAACATTTTTTACATTACTTTCAGACAACTGGGAACAGAAAAAGATCTATTCTTGTATTATGTATTTGTTATTTAACACACCAAGCTGGTAATTTTTAAAACATGCGATACTCCTCATCTTTTTAAAATTTGTTATTTACTTAAAGAAGGACCTTCACTTTGAGGTCTTTTTTTAATTAAAAAAAGTTCTCTAAAAAGAATATTTTGGGAATAAAAAATTCTTTCTTTTAAAAGATTGAATCTATGACTAATGGAATAATAACAACTTATTTTAATAAAAATATAGGCATGTATGCTGCAGAATCTAAAATTTGTTGGATATTCATTCCAATTGGAGGTCAGTTGGCAAAATCACTGCAGTGAATTGCTCAGGAGTTCAGCAGGTTGATATGAATGCATAATACCTGTGTTCAAGTCATAAAACCATTAGATTGGCCTTCGCAGTTCAGAGCAAGGGCCCCTTTACCATTATCCTGGCTCAACAGTGGCTGTAAGCAGATGCTAGGAATGAGCAGGAACAGGACAAGGGTGTCTTGGTACTGCCTCAACACCTTCTGTACTCTCCCAGTCCCAACTATCCTGTCAGCTCAGGAGATTTCCTGGATCCGTTGTAGTTTGTCTATTTTGTAATCTTCAGTGGATCTGTCCAGTAAGTATGTGTCGCACCTTCCCTTGTGATGGTGTACACGTGCCTTATCTACAACACCCCTTGTCAAGGAGCTGCACAAGTTTACAGGCTGCTGCCACCTCGTCCTGTTTGTTTTAAATGTGGGTCTTACTAGCTCTGTTTGATGGCTCCTAGCTCTAGTGGAAGATGCCATGTGTAGTTGAACCTTTCTTCATGTTACCCAGAATTGTAGACTCACCTAAATTTTTCAGGATAAACCAGCCTAACCTACCTTGCAAATCTCTGCAAGGTTCCCAGTTCTCCTCAGGATGTATTTCAAAATATTATTTACAGACTTATTCAAGAGACCTTTACATGTTTTCTGGTTTGCACTGTTTTCAATGCTTAACAACCCAGCTTTCTACCCTTCAGGTCCGTCTAGAGTAATTTTTATTTGCAAACCCTATAACACACTTGAGTTTGCTGCCTATGCAGTAATCTTTAGGCTATGACAGAAAGAAAATTCACTTTAAATTATGTTTGATTAACTGTTTTCCACCGTTCTTGTTTCCTTGGTTTTAATGTCCATAATTTAATCTTATTTTTAATCTCCTTAATTAAAAACTAGTATGCTATGACTATAAAATCTCAGGTTCTCAAATATTACAGTGACAGGACTGAAAAAAGTATAGATATTTTTAGTACACTAATATTACAAATGAAAACAACCCTGGTACCTTGCTGTAGTTCTGTGCACTGTATCAATTCCCGTTCCCTATAATGTGGCAGATATGTCTGAAAAAATTAAGTATGGTGAAAGTGCTGATTAAAAAAAAAATCTATTACAGTCATAAAGCTTATCCTGTGTAAATGACTTACTTTTCTCAGAATCAGAAAATTAAAAATAATATTTAATGCACTGTTTTAATTTTAAGGGTAATGTTGGCAGCCTTCCTCAATGTTCTCCAAAACATTCAGCTTCATCACATCTCAGGCTGTGGTGAGGTATTTGGCACAAGCGCCAAATAGGTTGGCAGAAACAAACTCTAACTGTCCTTGAGCATTCATTGCTGCGCCTGTGCCTGATCACCCAGTTTCCTGATGCGTTTCTCTGTAAGTGCATGCGGAGGGTAGTGTCGTTACAGGATGGGATATGCAAGAGAGGATGAATGATAGGGGCTGCTTAATCCACCACTGACGCTGAAAAGATGCATGTATAAATGTGACTGTGGTATTGCAGAATAAGTTTTCATTTTAAAGGTTGCCTGCCTCACTTTATCCACTTTGACACTTAGATGCTGAAAAAATAGATGTGAAAGAACTGGGGAAACTGTGTAAGAGTCTCTCACATCAGAAAGGAAGAGGAAAGAAAGTATGGTATTAAGTAAGCACTGCTGGGGAAAGTGATTGGCTCAAGCAGTGAGATGCAGGATGACTCTTGTCCAGAACTCTCCTGAGGTACTCAGCTGGCCAAAAAGAAAATTTGTTGTACTTTTGGTAACGAATAGTACTGCCAGTCTCAGGCATTCCAAAATCATGAATCAGGCCCCAGAAATCACAAGATTAAGAAGAAAAGGAGAATTTTTAGAAACAGTACACGTTTGGAGATATTTGTATCCTCTTTTTTCAACCTTCACTGTACTTTACAACATATTTTCAAAGTTTTCTTCCATATTCTTGAGGAATAACAGATACTCTTAAAAACTGAGCTTTTCACCAGATAACATGACTTGAAGAGCTTGGGCTTTGTGGAAACCACTGGCTATCAGAAACTTTGATAATACATTCAGAAGGGTTAGCAAGAAAGAGTAAAAGTATGAGGAAATGAAGTAGAAAGGCTTCAGAAAGATTAAACTGCCTCTCTGAGTGAGTTGACTAGCACTGTTACTGAAATTAAAGTGAGGCTGGCCAGATGAGAAGAGATTGCAAAGATTTTATCGATTAACCTTTTGCAGGGAACACACATCTCATTTTTCCTGGTAAAACAGAACAGGCTCCAAAGAGCAAAATGTGGTGATTTAGAAAATGCTCAAAGGAGAAGCAATGACAGGTTTTATGGCATTCCTAAAAATGCAGAAAATAACAAAAATGTGGGAATGTTGCCTCTGTCACTTACACCATCCTTGCATTTTGATAGTATATAAAGACCTTATAGGGCAGAAGCACAAAAATCCCCAGATGCAGCTAAGATATGTAGTTTTCTGTTTCCAGAATTATCAAACTCAGCAATAATTTTTTACAGGCAGCCGGGAAGAACAATGAAGAGCTGTATAAGAACAAAATTATCTATTCTGATGACAATTACTACCCTGAAGTTCAGAAAATTTGGAGGCACGTTGGAGCTAAGCAAAACCAGCTTAGGAAAAGGGATAAGGTCCTTCATTTCATAATCATCACAGCTAAGATGGGTATTATTATGTAAGAACAAAAGGTCCCAGAGAAGCATTGCCAACACTTGACCATTCAGGCATTGTGATCCTTGAAAAAGAAGGAGCAGAACGATTAAACATCCAGTCTGCAGTAATTAGACCAACATCCAACGTTACAGCAAATTCACCTGGATTTTGCAAAGAGACAGGAGGCCTGACATGCATCAGGACTGCAGAAAGGGAAGCAGAGAGAAAGAAATGAAATATGAAGTCCGGATCCTCTACTATGTCCAAGGAGCAAAAAGGACACCCAGGGGAGGAAGTGTAAAGCTGCCTTTTTCTGGGATGCAGTGTTCCTGCATCCAGACCCTTGGAGGAACTTCCAGCAAACCTAAGGCTGTTTGGGGTTATGTATTATCTGGCAATGAACTGAAGGGGCCAATAAAGCAGCTGGGGATCAGTTTAGAGAAATACTATCTCCTGTGGAAGCAGTAAGAAGAAGAAGGGGAGATTCTGAACCTAAATTCTTTTTCTAGTGAGCATAAGAGCATTCCTCTACAGCTGTACAATTCCCTTGCAGGCTGGCTATGTCAGGCTTAAGAGCAAATTCTTTGGTCTATGGAGCCATACCATCAAAATAAGCAACAAACAAAATAGGCAATAGGCAATAAACACCATGTTCTACATTGTGCTACCATGGTAGGTTTAATAGGCAGGTGTCGGGGCGGGGAGGGGGACGACACACGGATATTATGGATACTAGGAAGGGAAATGAGTGACAGGGTGAAGGTATTCAAAAGTCAAGGCCGTACACGGGGTAAAACGTGCAAGGAACTACTGATAGAAGAAGGGGCAAGTCAGCAGAGGAAAATCCAGGCTGTGTAAGTCAACCCCAGCTATTTCAGACTTGCCTTCTTCCTCACCCCTTAGTTCTTATTCTGAAAAGTAAAGGAGCAAAAATTAGCAAAAATGTAAAATATATTACAACATTCTGAGCTGTTTCTTTTTCCTTCATACTCGTTTAATACAAAGCAAAAGTTCGTTGGGGAATTTTCTAGGAAGGCAATTCTTTGCCTACTGCAGCTGTTAAAAATAGTAGTTGTAGCTCTCAGCCTACTGATCACTGAAGCCAGACAGTTTTTCTGCCCAAATAAATTTGAGTTCATGGACAACTGGTTTAAGTTATTTGTTGATCCTAGCTGAGAGTTTTCACCAGGTCAAGATGGCTCTATACCCAGAAAAAATGTATTGATAGCTGTGTTCTTTATTGAACTGTGCTGGATACATTTGTATTGCTGTATCAGGAAGTTAAATCTGGAACTAAGGAGTTCCCTCTTTTTCTCTCCACTCTCCTCTTTCTTAATGCCTTTGCCTCCAGAGGTAGGTCCGTACCTACACCTTAATGAACACCACAACCTTTCTGTCTTTCTTGCGGGACAACAGTTATGGTGTTTTTAATTCTTTACAGTAGTTTCTTTTTAGGAATGTTAATGCAAATATATAGATTTGTATCAGATTTTGTGACTCAATAACGAAGGACAAATATTGAGCATTTAAAAAGTGACCTTTAATGTTTGTAGGGTTATGGTGAAAGAAACTTTCGATAGTATTCATATAGAGACAATTTAAAGGGCTGAACATCACAGAGCAGCTACAGTATTAGTTGCTGATTAACTTCTGTGAGGATAGACTCCTAAAACTCAGATGCTGGGAATGGGAGAAACACGTGAAATTTAGACAGCAGGTTGTGGGCTAAAACTTCTGAAACTCCTCAGCCATGCTGTAGTTAGTTACAGTGGTATGAACACCAAATTAGCTGTGCACTAAGCTCAAGACACAGCCAAGCAGCCATAGGGACTTTAGAGCTGAATAGATTCTGCTTTGTTCAAATATAGCTAATACAGGCAACACATCTGCTGATGGTTAAAGAGCCCTCAGCGTGGCTGGGAGACAATGTATTGTAAATTGTATGAGCAAATTATTGTTGGCTCTGTCTGTTACTATGACAGTAATGGTGTGTAAAATATGAAGCTATAGCCAAGGTCAAGATGGATGGTATCTCAATGAGTAAGATACTAAGGTATAACTTTCAGTGTCATTCTGGCCAAATATAAATTTATGCTTACTATGTTGTTTAATGTGGCACAGCTCAGGTCTCTGAAGACAGAACAGAAAACCATGCCGGCTTTAATTCTCAGTTGATTTATTTAAAGATAAGAATAGATACAAGTAACCCTGTATAGATAGCTATTTCATATGGAGTATTTACCCCTGTTCTGTACAGCCTTGTCATAACAGTGCAAAATGTACAGAGGCATTCTGCTTATGTGAATTTAACAGATGACATAACTTATTGGTGCTAAGATTTGCTTGTATCTGAACTGTCAGAAATATGAGATCATCCTTCTTCTTTCTTACTTAAGCTGACCTTTTCCTCTAGAAAATATTTTAACCATAATTTCCATTACAGTCCTGCCTTAGGCATCACGTATATGCACAAAAAAGAACATTTTAAGAAAAGAACACTTTCACCCCCCTCTCCAAACTTGAAAACACTACATATCCTGATATTCCACATCAGGTGGAAAAGTAAATAAAGAAGAGAGAACGAGGTAAGCTGGCAGCTAGTTGTGAACAGTGTAATAAGTACCGGTCTTAGCACCCCAACTGAGAATCATCAAGCATGATTGACCTAACTTGCTCCATATATTATTTACCTTACTTTGGAAGACATGTTCAGTTGCTTTTAGTTTCACTACCACAGCCTAACAGTCGTTTTGGTTTATTTTCAGCTGTAATATGTTTAGTAACACATCCAAGGAAAGCAGAGCAGAAGGGTGAAAGCTCGAACAACTTTATCACAAATTGCTGAATCTTGTATTTGAATTCTGGAATGAGGACTTGAAACAATCTAGAGCTAACCTGTTCCTTGGCTAACCTGAATAACTTTGGAGCAACTTCATCAGCTCTGAGCACACAAAGACTAAGACAGGCCCTGAAAACCGCAGGCTTTGCAGTATGATGGTGGGGATCACTACCTGGTTCTTGCAGGTAGTTTTACAGTAATTAATTTTCCAGGTTGAGTAGCATAGCGACTTTGTTGAAAAGCTGCACTCTTAGTTTAGCAATGCATATTTTTTAGAAACACAGCAGTGAATGCCAACTGAGATTGTTCTCTGCCTTAATTTCTTGAATTAGACGTATTATCTGACGCCAGATACCAGAGGACAAGGAGTGTTGCAATGCTGGAGAGCTGACTGGCTTAACAAAATGTCATGTTACTGTTTTCTTTACATGTGGGCGAGGCTGAGCTCTTTCCTCACATCATCATCATCTGGCTCGCTGACTTTTCTCGGTCTGGAGTTCTCCTTAGTTACTGGCCTTCCAGCGGTCTTGCTCCCTTGTGTGTGTCCTTGAAGTGTTTCAGTCCCTAGGTGTCTGCTGCTAGGCTCAAACCTCTTAAAGGAGGGTTAGTAATCCTACAGGACTCCATGGTATATATTGTCCCCCATCCTCTTTTTTAGCCTCAGAGCTCCTTCTTGGACAGAGTCAAGCTGCTCCATTCCCAATTAAATGCCCAAGGCCTGCCTCTCATACATTAGATTGCTTGTCCAGGCTCCCCCTTCCTTAATAGTCTCAAAGGGATCTTCTAATTTCTTCTTTTCTCATTTGTGGCCTCAAGCTTGTGTAGAAACTTGTCACGATCCGTCAGTCATTTATGCTGTTTTTCCCCCTTCTTCCTATGTTCTGCTGCCTTCCTCTGGTTACTCCCTCCCTTTTGTCCCTTGCCACCATACTTCTATTGATCTCCTCCTGTGGATGAATGCCTTTTTTCTGAGGTGCCAAGTCAGGATATTGTAAAAGACTTGTAGTTCCTTCCTATTCCCCTGATGCATTGGCACCTGTAGTCCCTCTGGGCTAAAGTGGTAAGCAGCAGGCAATGCCGCAGAAAACACATGCTGGCAAGCAACTACAATATATCTAAGAGCAGCCGATAAGATCAGCACATCATCATATTTCTTACAGTGCAGTGTCAAAATTCACAAGTGAAACCCTTAGATTTTCCACCCTTCCTACCTTTTTTTGTCAGGATACATCACCTCCATCACTTGGGGATCCTCACACTTGGTGGTGCTCCTCTGATGAAGACCTTGGAATCAGACAACCCAAGAAGTCTGTCCAAGCCACATCCAGCCCAAACCAATAGTAGTGAGATCAGGACAAAAACCCCAGCAGCCAGCACCACTTTACAAATATGGTGTTATTCACTGGTAGGGAATGGGAAACCTAGGGCAGTTCTTCCCTCAGAAGAGTACTGAAGGAGAAGAGTATTCATCAGCTTACAGTAATAAGGGGCAGTTTCCAATCTTCCTTTTGAACTTGGGCTGCTGTGTAGAAATGAATGCAAGTTTCATAGACCTTGACAGATGACTTTATATCCAAGTAAGTGAGCCTAACTTGGTGGAGACCAGAGCTGGGCTCTAATCCATTCTTTTAGGGCTGTTTACCCTATTCTTTACCCAAAATTTAAATCCCAAATGGTGTAAGACACTTCCCTGTAGCATTTTCTGTTGGCTTCCCAGTATGGTCCCTCTTATCAATCTAATCTTCACCTGCCTGATAGTCCTGTGCACAGTGTAGAGAGCACCAGTGACTGTTCAGTGCCGTGGACTTGAGACTAATGGCCACGCAGTGTACAAGATGGCCATTGCGATGCTTGTCATCGCTTGCCCGAGTCCCTTTTTGGGTGAAGCCCTGGGTGTCATATTAAAATAATGAGGGAGGCAATCAAGTCTCCAGCCCTCAGTAAGAAGTCTGGTCCCAGCTTCTCTCCTGAAATGGAAGATGCCCTTCGCTTCACCTTTGTAGCTCTGCCCAGTCAGCAGCTTCTGCTCTTTGCTTTTCTTTGACTCAAATGTTCTCAGTTGCCAGTTGGTTATTCCATCCCAGCGACTGAATCGCCAGGCAGACTAGGGCTGTGTGTGACATACTGAATGGTATCTCAAGAGGTAGTAAATAAAGGCTTGTTTATTCAAAGGAAATGAAATACAAGGTAATGAATAAAATTCATTGATTTTTGCTTAAGAAAATAAGTCTGGTGAGATTTATTTGAAGAGTAGATTTTTTGTCTGTGTTTATTTTCAAAAAAAAAGTGCATGGATGCCAGAGTTCCAGGTATTTTTTTAGGATAGGTTCATGAATTCTTCAGATGCGACTTTGAAGCTTTTCCCAACCTTTTGAAAGTATAAGTAATAAAATTGGGTGGGTTCAGTGCCTCAGATGGAATCTCCTAGACGTAAAATCCATCTACTAAGGTGTTTCATATTTTCTAAAAGCCAAAATCGTACAAACTGCAGCCCGAACTATGAGGTGCTTGTTAAGCATAGGCAGAAAACAGTGTCAAATGTTCTTTAGGCTGCCTTTCATAATCACTTGTTGGCTCCACTCCTGCAGGACCTCCTACAAGGAGGTCTTGGCCATGTTCTAAAATAATACGTTTATCCATAGGCAGCAAAGGCTACAGCTGCAGCCTGCTGTTTGTGTGAGATTTAAACACCAATGGAAAGGTCTTTTAACTTCTCTGAATTCCTCATTAAAATGCTGGTGTGATTTTCTGCAGCCACCTCAGCTGAGAGTAGCAGGCCAACAAAGAAGCACTGGAAGAGATTGGCATTGTATGTTTCTCTTTGAAATGTGGCAAACCGAGGAACAAACTTGGATCACCTATCAAGAAAAACTGGATAAGGAAAAGTATTT
This sequence comes from Fregata magnificens, assembly GCA_013389945.1. Lineage (NCBI taxonomy): Eukaryota > Metazoa > Chordata > Aves > Suliformes > Fregatidae > Fregata > Fregata magnificens. Next base: position 67,462 of record WAAD01043153.1, on the reverse strand, counting down.
TCACCACTAGCTGCTGTGAGTAGGGATTCTGTGGAGGCAGCTCTCCAGCAAGGAGCTGGTGGTGAGAAGTTCAAGGAAAGACTGCAGTCTCGAAACTCTGCACGTCTTTGCGGATGCTGTTGTCTTCTTGAAAAAAAAAAAGATTTTTTTACATATTGCAATCTTTTCTCTAGCTGGGCTTTCCCCTTTTTAACACCAGAGATAGACTGCCTTTGCCATCTATTTAGATCTCTGGGAGTGCAGAGAAGACAAGATAGGAATGTCAGGGCTGGATATCTATGTGTATGATTACGAACAGGTTTATTTGTCCAAGGAATAATGAAAACCAATGCCCTGAAACTGAAGCCAGACAAAGTCATATTGGAAATAAGACACAAGTTTTTAGCAGGGAAAAGATTAGCCTCTGGAAAATACCACTGTGGGGAATGTTAGTGTCTCCATCTCTGGACATCTTCAAATCAGACCAGACCCCCAGCACTAGATCTGTGTGCCTTAGCCAAGCACAACCTGCTGGGCCCAGCACAGGAGTAACTGGGTATGATTTAAAGACCCAGGAAGTCAGACTGTGTGATCCAGTTCTAGCACATCCTCCTCACTTTTTGAATATGAGAAGAAGTAAGGAAAATAAGAGCATTGAAATTCAGCCCAGCTTGAGATTGATGGGCTCAACTCTATTACATCTGTTTGCTTTTACTAAATGTGTAATGAATTAAGTAAAAGGTAATAGTAAATTAAAAGGTAATTAAAAGGTATAGTAAATAGTTCTATTTCAAGTCTCCTAAGGTGTGTGAGCTTTTTAAAGCAGTTTCTCAAGGCTAGCATGTACCTGATTTATAGAAAATTCCTAAGGCAAATTGAGTCAATTTTGTCATGTTTTTATCACTTGTGCAATAGTGTAACAGATTTCCTGCCTGGTCCTTGTGAAGTGATAGTTCATCAACTAAACGAAGGCCTGGATCTGTTCTTGGATGCACAATGTAGTCCTGCGTGACACATTCAGATGTACTGAAATGGATGGGACCGTCTGCTGAGTATTAGGATGAAAGTTTCAGAGTCAGACTGGCAGTTAATATTTGTTACTCACACGTGACCAGAAACATTTTACATTTAGAAGATACTGTCTGTTTTCAAAAGCTTAAAATAAAAAAATCTGAGTTTGACATTCGTACAATGATTATTCTGAGACGAGTCCATGGTGGCTCCAGAACTGTGTGCAGCATAAGCGACAGCTGTGAGAATTAGCCCTGTTACCAGAGAAAATAATTAGGTAGATAGGAAAAAGAGAAAGTTGAAAGCAAGTGGAATTAGAAAGCATTTTTTTTCCTAACATCTGTTGAAGAGATGCCTATATACCTGTCTTGGAATTAAAGTTTAAAAGTGTGCTTAGTTTTATTTATTGTTCAGAATATCTGGGATTCTGCTGATACTTTTAAAATGGCAGCCACAGACAGTGTTGCATGAATTCGGTGTGGCTTTATGTCTGAAAACCTTTATTACGTGGTTTGTCACACTTTAAAACCCCTCAATCTCTGTAGGCACTTGCACAAATCTTCTTAGCTATATAAAGCTTTTTTTAAAGGATTAAGTCGTTTGGTGATCTCCTGACTTTGGAAAGGCCATGAGAATTAAGTGGCTTAACAAATATTTTAGAGTGAAAATGATAATTTTATTGTAGAATTAGGAAAAGGAAGCAAATTGTGGCTAAGAGTAATTGTCCTACTGTGGACAGGTAGCTATTGGGCCTGAAAACTTTGTACTGCTTGTGAAATGCTTTTTTTTTTTGTGCAGGAGAGAGTTAAAACCCAGCAGTGCTTATGAAAGAAAGCATCATATGTGGCAAATTATCACTGTGCAGTAAATAACTGAAAGGGAAGACATCTGCAAGACTTCACCCAGAATTTTATTGGCCTTGATATATTGCTGTCCCAGAAGAAGTTGAGTCTGGTTGCGAAACTGTGGTGGGACACCTACATGAAGGAGTAATCATTGATGTGGATCCAGTAGATGCACCAGTTGGAAGGGAGGAGAATCCAACCATGTAGCTGAAGACATTACCGAAGGAGGCTTTGGAAAACAAAGGTTGTCATCAAACTAACTCTAAAAGGCACTGTAGTAAGAGTTTAAGAGTAGGTGTAGAGCTGACGGAGTATGAGTTAAAGTGTTGCATGCAACCGAATTTCTGCTCACATAATTATGTTCCACCTTCTCGTTCAGATTCAGTAGCGTAAAGCATTCATCACATCCTAGCCTAAAATACTGCAGAGAGCTTCTGTGCTTTGCTAATCATTTATGACAGGTTGTCCTAGAGGCTGAGCACATTTCAGTGGTGGATGAAGAGGTCCCTGTGTACATTGGCCACGTATCAGCTTAAGTTTGTAAAACGCTTTGGAATCCTTTGGGGCACAAGGCCATGTAATGTAAGGCCATTATCATGTTTGCTAAGAAAGCTGGGTTTGCTGCCAAAAATGACAAAATCTCCTTTAAACTTTGAAAGACTATAGCTAGAATCTGCATTAAAATAGTGCAAGAACAAAGTAAAATGGGACTTACTGGTAATTTTACTGTTGCCTTGGCACTGCCTCTTCCCAATATAGGCAATGTTGATCCTATTCCTTTTCACCTTCTTCCTCTGGATTCTCCAAAGTCCGTGGCTATAATCATGGGGTGGACTTGGCAGCGGTGTGTAGGACCTGGAATGTGTTTTTCCAGCAGCCGTGTCTGGATTTGTGGCTGACTTCTTTGGCTGACGCCACTGCTGGCTCTGCTGGCAGACAGATCTTGGGGGCTGTTTTGGGTTCACAGGGCTGTCAGCTCACTTTCTGTTCTGACCTGGATGCCGTTTTCCTTGTGTCACACTTTTTTTTTTTTTTTTTGAAAGACCGTGTTTGTGGACAAACTTTCTATTATGAAAACACATGCTACGGCAAAAATCTTTCCGTATTTCAGGGTTCTTGTAAATGTTTCCCTGCGAACCAAGAGTAAATGTGCACATTCACCCGGGAAACTAACTGCTGCTGTAGACGTGGTCATTTCCGAATAAAGCTGCTCAGCTGGGGACATTCTGTGGCAAATTCTGTCACTGGTATTGTGGTGAATCCCAATTCCTGTGACAAAAAATGCCCTGTAGTGCCCTTTGCTGAAACAAGACCTCGATCTGCAAAGGTATTTAGGTGACTAACTGTTATGTAGGTGCCTCATTTCCACTGACTCATATTAAGTGCACTAACTGCTTTTAAGGATATGGGCTTAAACCTTGCAGGCAGCCAGAGCCAGCAGGTCATGTGGGTGATGCCAGCTTGGCAGGACAGATTCTCACTCACAGTCCTGGATTTCCACCCATTGCTCCTTTGCTGACTAATGGCTCTGCTGGAGCTTTGGTAGGTTGCTGTGAGTAGTTTCACCAGGGGATGGGATATATCTATTCATATTAAACTGAAAGACCCTCACTGCATCCTGGTGAGAGCTCTGTAAGTTTTTTTTCTTTTTCTGAGATTTTGAAACATATTTTCAGTGGTCCATTTTCTTTTTTTTCTTTTGTTTCTTGTGGATTTTTTTCTCCCTTAGATCTTTGTCTTTCTCCTCTTCTTCCTTTCCACTTTTCCTTTTCACTTTTTAGATTCCTTCCTTCAGGGATGGCATAGGAAAGAAAGAAAGAAGGAAAGTAAGGGAAAAGAGCTAAAAAACAGGAAAACTCTGAAAAGCCAAAATATTTCAATTTGGAAAAGCAGCCTCTACTTTTTAGAAATGCTTTGAATGGAGAATGTTGGGAGCTGTAATCTTGGTAACTGGATTGAGGCAATAACTCTCAACGTTATGTTAAAACTGGTTTTAGGAAAAAAGGGTTTCCCTTTCTGTGTTAGATACTCTTATAAGCATTTTGCATTTTGATGTCCGTACTCCTTAGGTGAAGCTGTGAACATCTACTCTAGGCCATATTGGCATGTCAGCAAAGTTAATTTGGCTTGTACCCTCTTTTGACTGTGGCTTCTGGCTTCCCAGCAACAGAGGCACTGGTTTACTTGTGGGCTTTTCTCTCAAATGAGCCAACTCTTGATATAAGCTCCTTTCCTGTACTGTTGAGCAGCTGATTGACTAGAATTAAAGTCAACACCCCTATATCTTTCATATGGCTGAGCTTGAGTCTAATTATTTCCAAAACAGATATATGCATAGAATATGTTTTTTGAGGGGAGGGGAACTTTCCCTGGAGTCCACCTTGAGTACATTTTTATCTTTCGAATCTTCTAATCCATCTCTAAAACACAGAAGCAGGACTAGGGGGGAATTAGTAAATAATGATATGGCTTTGTGCAAGAGTAGTGGGAATATCAAGTTCCTCTTTTGCAAATAAATGGGAATTCCAGCTTTTTGACAAGGAACAAACTTCTTGTTATAACAGAAAGGCTGAGCAGCAAAGGAGAAGTACAAAATAACATTTTCTGAAGCTGCAGAGGAAAATGGGAATCACTGAATTCTGGATTACAACTGCAGTGATTTATACTTTCATTAGGTAGACATGAGAATGACATAGAAGAAGATAGTGGTTTTCTGTTAGTAATTCCAACTTTGCTTCATAACCAATTGTTTAGGAACAATTTTTTTGGTGGGGTTTTTTGTTTGTTTTTGTTCTAAATGTGCAGTGCCATGGGGTTTTATTAATTTTAAAAATACCTGACAAAAAATACCTTCAGGAACTGTTTATGAGTAAAGTATGCATAAGGGTAGTATATTGTTTGCTTTAACATTTTAGACAAGTAAGGTTAAGTGATGTAAATGGCTAATTGAGTCATCATTTGTCTTTTGCATTTTGATTTATAAATATCATAAAGGAAGGAATTATCAAACAATAATAGCTGGCAAGCTCTCTTGCCAGCCAGCCCCAGATAGATACCTAATGTTTTTTTACGGTGATTTGTCCAGTTTGCTCTCGAAGTTACTAGGAACGATAAGGCTCCTGCTGCTTTTCTTCAGATACTTATCTCTAATTAACAAAGCTCATTGTTAAGAATTTCCCTTCGTATATTAATTTTCTGTATTTTTAGTTACACCTTCTTGTTCCAGCCTGGTTAGTTATTCCCATCCTTGGTGTTTACACTCTTCAGATACTTGAAGTGGTTAACATATGGCTGTTGGACATTGTGCAGACAATCGAACATCATTCCTTTAATCTCTCCTCATAAATCAGCCCCTCCAGCTGTTCAGTTATTTTTATGGCTTTTTTTCACATACCCCTCATTCTGTTGCTCTCTTTCTGGTATTGAAGTACCCAGAACTCTGCGGAGATTCCTGCATATAATCCTCCCAAAGGGAGGCTGAGTCATTCACTCTCTGGTGCAGTATCTGTGACCACATACACAGCTAGCTATGAATTCTGATTTGGGTTGCTGTCTCGCATCTGATAATTTGGTGCTTTGTAACATGTCTTTCATTCTGGTTAAACTGGAACAACATTTTGGGCTGTTTGAAAGCTTGAATTAATAAATTTATGGTATTTAGAAATTATAGGAGAGATGCTGTAAATTAGTGATCACAGATTTGCATACCAACTAACAACAAATAAGGACTAGATGTGATATTGCAATGTCAGGAGATGTAAAAGGAACAAATGCTTTGACATGGCTTGTAGGAAGGAGATGTAGTTGTCACATGCACTGGAGGATAATTGGTAGCATTACCGAATCAGAAAAATAAGTCAGGAAGGATCTAAGACATCACCTAGTCCATTACCCTGCCCAGAATTAGGATGCAGTATAGCTCTGTTGCTCCTGATGGGATTATCTTTCCTGTTATTAAGGACATCCACCAAAGAGGCCGCAATTTCTACAGGAAGTCTATTCCAGTATTTACAAAGTAATCCTCCTAGAAGGCTTTTCCTATTTTCCAACCTGCATAATTTTGATTTTCAGGCTTCTCAGGAGGATTAAGAGTTGCCTTTTTTGCTACTTATATGACAACATTGATGAAATATGGGACTGGGACCTGGGTGCACCTGTTCCTTGCAACAAAAAGAAGACATAAATGATGAAAGAAATATGGTTACTGTGTGGCTTGTCATTATTAATCTAGTCCTCTAGTCACAAAATATTTGAGCAGCCATGATCAGTGCTCTTGAGAATGACTGCCTGGGAGAGAGATGCTGACAAGAAGAAGTACTATTAATTCAACAAGAAAGGCTTTATCCATGACAGAGTCCCAGCTGCTGGTAAAGATGATTGCAGTAGTGCTGTGCTGATTTGCACCAGCTGAAGTCTGTGATCTATGTAGACTGAGTTTGTTTGAAAAATACAGAACTGTGGTACAAATTTAGCCCCAGCTTCTTGCATGTGTACCCAAAGTTTCCTCTGAACTAACTAAACTTCACTTGTAAAATAATATCAATTCAAAACTGTCCTATCGGATAAAAACAGCAGTGCAAGATGCAAAGCCTGCAAAACTGCCCTGAAAATACTGTAAGAAGTTATTTCTTTTTAAGTTGTGTTTAGAATACTTAATTATTTGGGGGGGGGGCCTGTAAGTACATTGCAAATGATTTGTGGTTTTATTGATACTTCAATCCCATATTCTAGCTAGTGTCTGGAAATGCAGGGAGAGATCATGGAGAAAATGCTACCCAAGTCTAGAAGGTGTTTAGTGGTCTGGGAAATGGTCCAGATTGGATATTCAAAGCAAAATATAGCACATCTTTTGAAAGCATCAGAAGTATTCCAGTTCCCATGTAAGCATTAGCATTTACTGAAAATGTAGTACAGACATGCACATGGGTCATTCTTATCCAAAACGGGACTCATTTGATGAATAAGTAAACACACTTTTAAAAGTAAGTAAGTACTCAATTTCACAATTTTGAGGTGTGGTTATTGTAGAAATCAGGTGTTCAGATAATTACATGCCATGCTTTCTGTCATTTGCTGCTCATAAATGAACTAATTGTAATATCTTCTGTGTGTATGAGCCTGGTAAATTTCCCCCCAGATTATGTACCCAGAAAACATATAATAAATGCTTCATACCTCAGACAAGGGTGTCATAGGTAAGAGAAGTTCTTTGGAACATGCACCTATCAAGCGTGAATAAGGCCATCAAAGGTCAAGAGTGTGCACCAACATCCTCCCCAATGTCCCTCTAAAAAATAACAACAAAGCAAATGCAATAAAATGCCACCCTGTCTCACAACTCCATAACTCACAAAATCACAATACACTGCCACATAACTTTGTAGGGCTTGGTTTACCCTACCTTGCTTTAAGCACCTAGTTGAAAGGTCTAAATAATGAACAAGGTCATTCAGGAAATTCTCTACAGTCAATGGAAAGTGATGGACACCACTAGAAGGCAATACAGATCTTAAAGTCTAAACCATAGTGTTGGTAGAAAACGGTTCTTCTTCCTTCCCCAAATCAAATCTGAATATATATTTTAATTCAAAAAAAAAAAAGGAATTTACCAACTAAACTAAAATACAAACCTTAACAGTCTGCTCAAACCACACAGATTGAATCTCTCCCACAACCCTCTCCCAGTCAGTCAGCCTCACCACGGGATTCCTTGGGAAAACAGATACTGATGTACAACAGACCTCAAAATCAGCAAAATCAAACTCTGGGGAGCAAAGGGAGGGAAGAAAACTTCAGAATCAAGACTTTATCACTTAAAATGTCCTGTATCTAATATGATCCTTTCTTATCTAACCTGGGATCCAGTCATGTTAGTGCTGGAATTCCTGGGTTTTAAAGATGACACTTAGAAGAGCTGCATAGAGGATTATTTTGAACTACTTAAATTGTTTTAAACCCACAACTAAGGATGTATGTTTCTGTATATTGTGGATTGTATATGTACATATAAAATATATAATTACCTATTATATTTTTCAAATCTATTTCTGGGTTTGGTTCTGTTTCTCCTATCTTGAGTGAAATATGGGAGATAGGAAAGAAACTAAGAGTTGAAGCATCTACTTCTAATAAACTAGGAACCTTTTCAAGGATAACAATATCTAGCGGTATGTATCTTAATAAACACCAATGCTCTACTAGTGTTTAATGTACAATACCATGCTTACTCTGTCTCTATTTTACTTAAGGTTTTCTGTTCTAAAAGTGATATTTCTCTTCTGTAAATTAACAATCTAAAAGTGGGTTGCCTATGTCTAAGCTAGCCAGCTTCGTCTCCATACATACTCAATGGAAAGAAATGGGCACTGCCATGGGGCAAATGCATCTAGTCCTGTCTCTTCCTAAAACAGAATCACAGAATTGTGCAGGTTGGAAGCGAACTCTGGAGCTCACCTACTCCAGTTCCTGGCTCAAAGACAGGCCAGTTGCTCAGGGACCTTTCCAGCCTGGTTTTGATAATTTCCTGGGAAACCTGTTCCAGTGCTTGATCACCCTCGTGGTAAAAATTTTTTTCCTTTCCCGCGATCAGAATTTCTGATCCACCTGAATTCCAGCTTGCATCTCTTGCATCTTATTTTATGCCTGTGCACCTCTGAGAAGAGGCTCCTTCTGTCTTTCACATTCCCTCTCATAAGGTAGTTACAAGCAGCAATAACGTCCCCGAGCCTTCTCTCCTGAAGGCTGAACAAACCCAGTTCATGCAGCCTCTTGTCACGCATTCTGTTCTGCCCATCTTGGTGGCCCTCCACTGGGCTCACTCCAGCATATCCGTGTCTTTGTGGTACTGAGTAGCCTAAACCTGGGTGCAGTACTCCAGAAGCACTCACAAGGGCCAAATGGAGGCAAAGAAACACTTCCCTCGACCTGCAAGCCACACTCTTGCTAATATAGTTCAGGATGTAGTTGGCCCTCTTTGCTGCAAAGGTACACTGCTGAATAATGTTCAGCATGTTGTCCATCAGGATGCCCTGGCCCTTTTCTGTCAAGCTGTTCTCCAGAGGGCTGAGCCCTAGCCTTTATTGCTGCATGGAGATATTCCCTCTCAGATGCAGGACTTTGTATTTGCCTTAGCTGAACCTCATGAGGTTCCTGTCAGCCCTTTTCTCCAGCCTGTCCAGGTCCCTCTGAACAGCAGCCTGTGCTCATGCATATTGACTGCTTCCCCCAGTTTGGTATCACCCATGAAGAGGCTGAGTGTGTCCAGTCACTAGTAAAGACTAAACAGTATCAGCTTTGCTGAGGTCAAGATGTACAACAGTTTTGCTCTTCCCTTGTCCATGGAGCTGGTCGTCTCATCATAGAAACCAGTCAGATTGGTCAGGCATGATTTGCCCGTGCTAAATCCCAGTCACCTTCTTGCCTTTCATGTGATCAGAAATGACTTCCCGGAGGATTTGCTCCATAATCTGCCCAGGGGCTGAGGTGAGGCTGACTGACCTGAGTCATCCTGCCTGCCCTTTCTGAAGATGGGTGTGATGTTTACCTTGTTTCAGTCATCAGGAACCTCCCCTGACTGCAGTGACCTTTCAAGGATGATGGTTCTTTTGCAATGATGTGATGTCAGCCAGCTCCCTCAGCACCCTCAGATGTATCTGATCTGCTCTCATGGATTGCATGTGCTCAGTTTGCTTAAGTGGTCCCTGACCCTGCCTTCATCTCCTGCAGGTACAGTGTCATTCCCACAGACTCTGCCGGTAGCCTTCAGGGGCTGGAATGCTTGAGGACACACATCCTCAGTGAAAACTGAGGGGAAAACAAAAGAGATGGAGTACCTCAGCCTTCTCCATGCCCATTGTCACTCAGTCCCTTGCTCCATTGAGCAGAGACCCCACATTCACATTGATCTTCTCCCCGTCGGACATATTTCTCTTCAGTAAATATAAAGACAGAGCAGGCTGATTAGCTTAGTCTTCACTAATTTTCAAAAGCCTAGAAAACAATGACTTGAATCATACTTCAGATTCAGATAAACCTTTGTTTTGTGATTGACTGTTGCCATTACCACCCCGCACTGGGCTGGGTGCAGCCTGGGCCAGTGACATGTTTGCACTGGTTGAGAGCTGACTTCGGCAGCCCGGCAGGGTAGTGCCACTGCATTGCACAAGGAGCAAGGGCTTTGTTCAAGCACCAAAATCAGGGGTTTCAGGCTTTTATTCTTTGTTGTGTTCTGACTTGTATACTGGTTTTAATTACTTGAAGAGTGATTCGTGGCAGAGAAACACAGGTCCATGATCAGTGCGGTCACAAGCAGTTACTTAGCTTGTGATGATGTGGATCTCCAGAAGTCTTCCAGCTCTTTGGAGGTTCCTGCTGGTGTGCAGAGGGACATGCGCTTGGCTTACATGCTGATTACATAGTTTTGTAGGATCTAACTTTTGGCACGAAATGGTATTAAGTCAAATAAAGATGTCAAACATTACTTTTCTCTTATGAGCTAACGCTAAAGGAAGGTGGTACAGAAGATGCCTGTAAAGTATTTAAAAGCACTTAAGGGAAGAGTCATCTGCATGGAGAAGTCATTCTTCTGCTATCGCTCTGCAACGCTTCTCTTTTAGGGGCAGTTTTACTCACAACAGACACACTGTCAAGGCAGATGTTGCCTTTATGGGTTCTTCCAGTGCTCAGTGCCTCTTGAATGTTGGGCTGTGCTGTTGGATGGCTGATTTAGCTCAGGTTTTATACATCAAGGCTACAGTAAAAATCAAACCAGGTGACTTAACCTGAACAGAGCAAAACAAGGCAGGAAAGAAGCATTTTCTATCCTAAAAGTCCTAAAGAGAATGGTCTATATAATAACTGGGGGGTGCAGTGGGGGGTGTCATGATAATAGTGAGTGGAATGAGAAGTGGTATTTATAAGAATGTAAAAATAAATAGGTGAAAAAGAAGAAATAGTTTATCTCATTAGCTTCCCTGCCAGGGCAGTCCTTCCTATAATATCCATTGTAATAACTATTCCAGAAGATTTTTGCCTGCCAGGAGAGCGGTGTTTCCATGGAGCATGCAGCACGCCGAGGGGCTGCGCGGCTCCCAGCGAGGGCGAGGGACGGATTCCAGGTGACTTTAATGCCTTTTCAATCCAGGTCTAAAGCCTACAGTTAGCCTAAGACTACAGTTAAATAAGACCTTCCTGTGCTTAAAGGCCCAGATCCGCTATAGCAGGCAGTGCCAGATTAGCAAGGCAAAAATGACTTTATAGATCTTTAGGCTGCTGTAAAACTATTATAAATTAATCTTGGCTACCTGTGAGCTCAAAGAGTACATCTGGTAGCAAGGGAGGAACGCAGTAACAATACTACACCCTCTAGCTGGAGAAGGGAAGGTGGCATACAGCCACTGTTGCTGCTTTGAATTACCCAGTATTTCCCCTCTAATGGAGAACCATCAGGAGAACAAGACTGCTGGGTCTCTGGCTCTTTTGCACCGCTGAAGTGGCAAAAAGCAGCTGGAGCAGACCTGAGAACAAAGCTGCACAGCTCATTTCATTTAGCACGCTAATTTTTTTCCTGTTTCTGAGCTGTACAGCAAATGGCAAAACTTTCGATTGGCTTTAATTATGCAGTATGTTAAAATATAACTAAGCACTCATCATGCATTAATTACCAACAGATTTTTGAAGACACTTACTGACATTGAATAATTACATAGGAGATGTGTGTCTGTTATAAAATGGATAGTCCGCAATGTCTATTTCTTGCAACAATTCTGTAAGTATTTTACACTAACTATATTTAGATTTGGTAGCATAAATTATAAAATACCAAATTATTATTTAAAACAATATTTAAAAAGTCTAAGCTATGTAAGTTAATCCTACAGAAATATGTCTTCAATAATCAACTGGTATTTTTTTAAAAATGCAATTAGAATCTTATTAAATCTAAATTAAAAGCTTACATGAAAAACAATTTAAAAATAGATATTGAAACCTAAGAATTCACACTCTTCAGTGTTTGCTCCTATTACAATGCACACTTAAGAATTTGATAATTTTTTCCAGGTGGACAAAAACAAAAAGGGTTTAAAATTGTAGATAGTTTCAGATTTTAAAGTAAACAGGCTATTTAAATGGAAGGACGTGGTTTGCCCTGTTGTACCCATAAGGGAACATTTAATTTTAAACATATCATAAAAATAAGGCAGGTTAACATTTTTAAGCAACTTTGTGCCATGTGAAGGGAGATTTTATTTTCATTTCAGACACTGAACCTGGTTTTTCCAACATGCAAATTCTGGGTCAATGATAGGCCCAGGGAAGCAAAAGCAAGGATGCGGTGGGCAGGTGTTAATTTTTGCAAGATGAATTAAAGTGAAAAAATCTGTAGAGACCACAGGGTATGAGGATATGAAGTGTAGTGAGTGCGCTCAGTCACCGGAGTGACTCTGAGCTTGATGCAACTGGTTAAGCCTAAAGCCATGGTTTGCTCTACTTGCTTTAATGGAAGGGCAAAAATCCCAGCTCTTTGTTATTGCTAAGCCAATTTTTGGTCAGTACTTCCAAACTGGGCTATTATGAGGTTCTCTTACCATGCCACATAACATGTTTATGCATTGAAATCTGTGTTTGGCATTTCTTCTATCCTATCCACAGGGCAAAAGCAGAATTAGACATAGAAGTAGAGAGACTCCTGCAGAGCAAGCAACAAGAAAGGGCGGTTTATGAATGATTTCTGAGATTGTATAGAGATGTGTAATGCATGATCTGTAGTCACAGCCTGTGCCTTTTGAGCTCGGATGTTCATTAGTTGATACTGTCCCATACTGATATCTGTCAGGATAACATAATAGCTATATGGCAGTCATGATTTTACTGACTTTCAGTCACTGCTGAGTATTTTTCAGGCGTTCTGGGAAATTTTGCCATCTTCATTATATATTCCATGAGCACAGAAGTCTCTCAAATATCCATTGTTCTCTAAGGATTGCCTTCGGGAACTCAAGGGGTGCTTGCTTGCTTGCTTTTTTGTGGAAGGAAGATAATGAGCTTAATGGAAGAGAATCAAGCTCATTGGAGCCGAGTATCCTTAGAGCATTTCCGACAATTTGGGGCGGGTTTTCTGAAACATAAATTGTCTTCCTATCTGCAGGATTGGGTCATTTGCCTACTTACTCCTGTTGAAAGCAGTGAAGTGACTGGAACACGGTTTTCTTTCTCTAGAAGGCTGTCATAACAAAACCGCTTGAGCTGGTACTGTATCATCATCTCTATGACTCATCTATCTCTGTCCAAGGAGGTGGGGGTGGTCTTGCAGCGATAAAAGGGAGGCATTATAGACAAACACAGAATGCGTCATTTAACTTTTCATATCCATTGTGTAACAGCATATCCTCCACACCTCCCTATGTTAGCCAACGTGTAAATGCCTATAAATGTATGTGGCATGTATGTCAGTTGTGTCAGGGAGTCGTTTTTTTGTTTAGTTGCAGGAGAGGTGCTGAGCTATTAAAGCAGATGGGAAGCAGCAAGTAGAAATGCCTAGAAAGAGCGGGGTCTCCGTAACATGGGAATTCACTGTCATGCTAGGACAGGGTGTAGGCTGGCTAAGAGTGGCTGTCTGGCAGATGTATAGGCTGTGTTCTGTGAAAGAGACTTCTTGGTAGTTTGAAATACTGCCACACCCACAAGGGCTTGTATGCAGAACTTCATTGGAAAGACACCCTGAAGGTCTGAACCAAAGGGCTCCTCCCTTGCTGGGGGAACACTTGCTTTCCTTTCTGGTCCCATTGAAGTGTACTGTAGACACTGCTGATGTGAGTTAAGTATCAATTAGCATAGCAAAAGACTTGTGTAACATAGTCCCTAATGCTTTTCATTGCCTGCTTGAGCTGCTGCAATGGATAGGCTTGATATTTAAATCTTTCTTTTGTCTAAATAGGGGAATACTGGCTTTCTGCTTTACAGACGACTTGCTTTCTAAGAAAGGATTTGTAAAAAGTGGCTTACAGTCTTCTTGCTGGCCTCAAAAGGCTGGGACAGTTACTAAATACAGATGTCCCAAGTAAAATATGTGCCTGCCTAGAAGCAGCTGATTAGGTTTAAGGACCCATTTGATCCTCCCTTCTACCTTTCTGAGCCTTTGATATATGCTCCAGACAAGGACTGTGCTGGTTTTGGCTGGGATAGAGTTAATTTCCTTCACAGTAGCTAGTATGGGGCTATGTTTTGGATTTGTGCTGAAAACAATGTTGAGAATACAGAGGTGTTTTAGCTGTGCTAAGTAGTGCTTACACCAGTCAAGGACTTTTTCAGCTTCCCATGCTCTGCCAGGTGCGCAAGAAGCTGGGAGGGGACACAGCTGGGACAGCTGACCCCAACTGACCAAAGGGATATTCCATACCATATGGCATCATGCTCAGCATATAAAGCTGGGGGGAGAAGAAGGAAGGGGTGGGGGTGTTCAGAGTGATGGCGTTTGTCTTCCCAAGTAACCATTACGCGTGATGGAGCCCTGCTTTCCTGGAGGTGGCTGAACACCTGCCTGCCGATGGGAAGTAGTGAATGAATTCCTTGTTTTGCTTTGCTTGTGTGCGCGGCTTTTGCTTTACCTATTAAACTGTCTTTATCTCAACCCACGAGTTTTCTCACTCTTACCCTTCTGATTCTCTCCCCCATCCCACTGGGGGTGGGGAGCAAGCGAGTGGCTGTGTGGTGCTTAGTTGCCAGCTGGGGTTAAACTACAATGGGACTCAAAAATTTTACCGTTGTGCTCCTGTGGAGGTCAGGAAAGAGTCCTGCCGGCTATAACATTCATGAGGTGAGGCAGATGCTCTGTTCGTATTCCCCAGTCTGTGGAAACTCAAAGTCCAGAAAATTGGATCCAGTCATCCTTATGGCAGTGCAGTTGGGTAGACTTTGAAGAGTCTGTTCAAGGGCCTCCAAAACCAATTTACTCTCCCTCTTTTCCAGCTGACCATGGTATCCATTGACTACAAAGGAGTCTAGACAACCAGCTTAGAGATGTCTCCTCCTCCGTTTAAGGTGGGGTAAGCAACATACCACTGCAAGATCCTATTGCTCCTCAAAATCTCAACCTGAGTATGCCTCATGGCATTTAGGTCTATTTGTTCCCTTTGCCCCTGTGCCTGCTCTCCTGAGTGGTGGTAGAAGTCTTAACCTCTATGATAGCTCCTTCCTAGCTGGAAATAGCTCTTTCCTGAAAGCCTCCTCTCACTTTCTCTCTAACAGATTAGCCGCAAAATATGTGTGTATAAGGGACTGGAGCCCAAACACTACAGCCAGGAAAATGGCAGACTTGGTAGGAAGGTCCCTGCTGATTCTCATGCTGGAATGTCTTATGCCAGGAATCCTAGCAGAAATCTCAAATATTTATTCTTAAGAAGACTATGTTTCTTAAGTTCACTACCTTACATTTTTCTGTTGTATCCATCTATACAATATGTAATCGAAAAAAGAGACCAGAACTGAAAAAAAGTGGTGAAAGACAGGAAGGGAATAGTTCATTATCGTTATGATACTGAAAGATTTTAATTTCAGATGTATCGGTGAAGCAAACGTATGTCACATATAAGGAACATAAAAATTCTAAGTGCTGCTTTATAGAAGAAAAAAAGTGTTTATATATTTCTCAGGCTCTCTTTCAGCTTGACAAACACTGATTTCTTTTAAGATGGCTTTTGTGTGACGAATGTCTTCTGAATTTGTTAAACCTTTCACATCCCTTATCATTAAAGCCGGGGGAAGTCGAAGGAGTGGATTTCCTTGGACAGCAGATCAGGCATTGTAGTTTTAACATCGTATTTATGAAGGATGAGCAAAGTGCTCCTGTTTGCCCTTTCTCATCATCTTGCTGGCACACACAACAGGTGAACATGAGCTGCTTGCTTTGTTTTTGTGATCTTCTGATTTGTGGAGTTTTGTTGTTCATAAGCTGTAATATGAGAGGCTGTGAGAGAATGGGTCAGTCACTTTGATCTCCCTTCAGCATTTTACCCAGGGTAGATGGGTCAGCATGACAAAGGCTATCTAATATCACAACTTTTGAATTATTCAGGGATTTTTCAGAGGCTAAACAGAAATTCCTTCACTGGCTAAATTATTAATCTTGTTCATTTATGTGTTTAAAAAATGATGAAATTAAAAGTGCAGTATGAAAGCAGTGATATTTTTTTCATGTTTTTCCAACTGTAGGTTTAATTCTACTTCCTGATAGCTCTTTCTGAGTGTATATTTGTACTTCATCCCCAGAATTTCCTGTGGTTTGAAATTCTTTTGCTGACAGGAAAACAGTTGTGATTTGAAAAGCAGAACAGTGTTCAAACTGGCAATACATAAAGCAGTTGAACTTATTAATATGGCGCAGAAACAGGATAGTAGTAAAAGGTGCCATTTCCTATGTGTAAATGGAAAACCTATGAAATGGAGAGCTGGGAATCTCTCATGATAGCATTGACAGACCATGCAAATAGCAAGATCCACTTATAGAGACTGACTTGAAGGACCTAAAGATCCAGTGTCAGTCCCAGCAGAGACTCTATGTGAAGTTTGTTTGTACAAGGGACTGCTATAGATGTAATGAAGTAGCTAAATGCTCCTTAGGAAGCTGCCTCTTTAGGAGCCTGTTGTTACATTTCTGCTACCAGACACGAAAGAGGAGGTATGAAAGCCTTGCCATCCCACTTCACCTTGCCTTGCATCTTATTAGCATTGGCTTCTTATCAGGGTTGTAATAAGACTCTACTCAGCTTTAGGTTTTTTCAACAACCCTTCCTGAAGTAGGATGCTGTGGGACTCCCATGCAAGGCATTCAGCTCCCTCCTCTCCCCACACAGGGATTGCACTGGTCGAACACTACTCTGCATGACTCAGTGCATTTCTGGCCAAGTGTGTCTTAATGTGCGTTTTCTTGCCAAGCAGTGATGTCCCCTTCCCTAGTTAGAAGCATATTTTTTCTTTACATTGTTCAATAAAAGGGCAGATTCCAGAGCCCCTCACTTCTTTCGGCAGACATCACATCCCCAAAGCGTAAATTTATCAGCTGCTGAAGGGAAATGTTTTTGTGGGAGCCACTTGTTAAAATATTGACACCATCTCCCTGCCTGGGCCACCCATGCAGTCTGGCTGCCTGGAGGTGTTGCCATGTTCATGCGCTACGTTATCGGCTATACTGCACTGTGCTCCCTGCCCCTTCCCAGCTCAGCACGTGATCCGGCACCCGCGTTTATGGCCTTGACCCGTTAACTGCACTCCTCCCTTCTCCCCTTCAGGAATGAGATGGCTTTTATTTCAAAGTGTTAATATACGTGGTAGATGAGAGTTCCTGCTCAGACACAGCCACTCTGTGCTAGCAGCAGATATAAGTTTCAGCGGTGTTGGAACAGCTTGGGAGAAGGCCAGGTTGACGCTAGCCCTTAAATGAGTGTATGGAAAGCGTAGGTAGAAAATCTCTTTTCTCTCTGCGTGACATCTATAAAGCAATATTCAGCTGTGGCATGTTGAAGAAACATTTATTTCAGCACTGTGACCTTTAAAGTGCCAGACAGGGCAGAAGAAAGGATATTCCCTTGCTTTTTAGTTAATAATTCCTAGAAATAAACCATATTACCTTGAAGATGGAAAGAATAAGCAGGTGGCAGGGACCCTGTATTGGGTTTGTGTGGCAACGTTTTGGGGGCTACAGGGGCGGCTTCTGTGAGAAGCTCCTAGAAGCTTCCCCCATGTCCGACAGAGCCAATGCTAGACGGCTCCACGACGGACCCGCCGCTGGCCAAGGCCAAGCCCATCAGCAACGGTGGTAGCACCTCTGGGATAACATATTTAAGAAAGGGGAACAAAAAAACCCTGTGCAATTGCAGCTGGAGAGAGGAGTGAGAATACGTGAGAGGAACAACCCTGCAGACACCAAGGTCAGTGAAGAAGGAGGGGGAGGAGGTGCTCCGGGCGCCGGAGCAGAGATTCCCCTGCAGCCCGTGCTGAAGACCATGGTGAGGCAGGCTGTCCCCCTGCAGCCCATGGAGGTCCATGGTGGAGCAGATATCCACCTGCAGCCCGGGGAGGATCCTACGCCGGAGCAGGTGGATG
>WAAD01043153.1:0-49367 GCA_013389945.1 Fregata magnificens | reverse complement strand
TTTTAGGCTTGGTTTTATTTCTCATTACCCTACTCTGATTGAATTGTTAATAAATTAAGCTACTTTCCCCAAGTCGAGCCTGTTTTGCCTGTGACGGTAACTGCTGAGTGATCTCTCCCTGTCCTTATCTTGACCCATGAGCCTTTCGTTATATTTTCTCTCCCCTGTCCTGCTGAGGAGGGGGAGTGATAAAGTGGCTTTGGTGGGCACCTGGCGCAAAGACTTGATGTTTTCTCCAACCGCTGGTAAATGTCTCACCCCTTGGAAACCCCTGTTCTCTGTTGCAGCCAGAGCAGAGGCTGGGCTGGAGGCAGCTGAGGCCACAGGAGGATGAAGGCATCACAATTCAGAGCTCCTCCAGGAAGAGCTGCCTCTTCTGCACTTGGGTCATGGTGCACAGTCACTTAACACTGATCTTTCCAGGCTTTGTTTCAGTGGGGAACGGGTATTCTCCTGTGGCTGTCGTCTGCTTGGCACCGACATAGACACGCCTGCACTGAGTTGGTAAAGGAGAAGCAGAAGTTCCTCTTGCTGTCCTCTCTCCAAGGGCTTGTGGAGGAGCTGGAAGATTGTGGTAGAGTATTTTGGAAAATGGAGTTTCGACTTGGTGAAAAAAGTTAAAGCATTTTGTTGTTATTGTCATCTGGAATTAGAGTATAAAGACAAAATACTAAAAAGTGTCAAGGAAAGAAATTTTTCTCGGAAAAAAATGATGTGGAGGAAAAAGCTTTTAGACATTCATGGTCAGAATGAAGCATTTCAGTATTGTGAAAGGAAACAGTAAATTGAAATGTCAACTTACAGCTGAAACCATGTTTCAAACCGTATATTCAAACAAAAAGTGTTTTGTAAGGGCGATTCAAAGCTAAAAAAGTTTTTGAGACATAAACAGTTTCTAAATTCTAAGGAAATCAAATTTTCTGAGAAAAACATTATCTGAAAATCACTCAGCTACCTCTAGGTTCTGAATTGCACGGTGCCAGAGTTATAAGCACAGCAAATGGCCCCTGCGCTGCTCGTTAGCTTGGGTGTGCATAAGGGAAACTGCTGGGTTTGAGCTTCCTTGCCACCTGCCCCTGTCCAGAGACTACTGGTCCTTCCTTCCCCTCTGAGCAGAGGGGTACAGATGCCGCATGTGTATCTGCTTCCTGGACGCATTCTGCCAAATCGTGCTGGGGTCACCAAGCATTTTTAATAGTAAGTCTCTTTCCAACCTGGATCATTCTGACCAACAAGATTTTGGAGTGACTATATGTGCTATTATGCTCTGGGGAGACTTCAGGCTTTGAAGAAAAGCAATGGGCAGAGGCACTGGCCTTTCCACCTAGCTCAGCTGCAATCCCAGGTGGCATGTCTGACTTGCAGCCACATGCTCACAGGGTAAAGTTACACAGCATGTTTTCTTTGGTGGCAAAGCTGGTGTAATAAATTTCTGCCCATGCACCCTGCCCTTCCTCTTCAGCTCTTCAGCTGCAGCTGTGGCACTTGCCCGGTAAGCCTGGTGAGCAAAGATGTACTGAGTTAAAACCAGCTCAGTTATTCAGAGGTTGTTTCAGGGCCGGCTGAGAGCAGGGCTCCGCAATAGCTGTTTCAGCTCAGCCAAGGAGACGGCGAAGTGGCTGGCACCCACGTGGGTCTGAGTAAGCTGCCCTCACCGAGGCGGCGTGGCATGCTTGTGCAGGAGCTGCGTGGACCATGAAGAGCTTACCCCGTGGATGTGGTCCTGGCACAGTAGGGGAAGGCGAGACAGAGTAAAACAGGACCATAGGTTTGGTCCCGTTCAGTGTGACCAAGTGCTTACCATGGTGCTTGTCAAATAAAAGCCTTGGGTTTAGCTCATAGCTCTACTGCTGTGGATTTTTCTTGCTGATATTCTTTGTATATCTATCTAGTGTTACTTAGAAACCCTTTGCGCATATTTTACTTCTACATGTGAGCTTACAGAGCAGCAAATATTAAGACTCCCATTGTATTCTCACCTCTGTTGGAGTCAATCAAGTTCAAATCTGTTGAAGTTAATGGATTTCATAGAATCATAGAGTCATAGAATAGTTTGGGTTGGAAGGGACCTTTAAAGGTCATCTAGTCCGACCCCCCTGCAATGAGCAGGGACATCTTCAACTAGATCAGGTTCCTCAGAGCCCCATCCAACTGATATAAGACTGGTTTGAAGGCAGAGTCAGGCTCAAAGCTTAGTACTACGAAAATCTAGCTAAGAAGCATAAATCATTGAAACTGAAAGCAAATGCATGTTTTTCAATGGTAAGAAACAAACATTGCAAAGGCACACAGTTACAAATAGGCAGTCCTAATTAAGCTGTTAAATTTACACAGAAAATGTGTTGATTTGCTCCTTTCCTGGCAACCCTGGATGTACATACAGACTGGGAAACAAGAGGCTGGAGAGCAGCCCTGTGGAGAAGGATCTGGGGGTTCTGGTCAACACCAAGCTAAACATGAGCCAACAGTGTGCCCTGGCAGCCAAGAGGGCGAACCGTGTCCTGGGGTGCATCAAGCACTGCATTGCTAGCCGGTCAAGGGAAGTGATTGTCCCGCTCTACTCTGCACTGATGCGGCCTCACCTTGAGTACTGTGTGCAGTTTTGGGTGCCACAGTATAAAAACGATGCGAAGCTACTAGAGAATGTCCAGAGGAGAGCCACGAAGATGGTGAAGGGTTTAGAGGGGAAGCCATATGAGGAGTGGCTGAAGTCACTTGGTCTGTTCAGCCTGGAGAAGAGGAGACTGAGGGGAGACCTCATCGTGGTCTACAGCTTCCTCACAAGGGGAAGAGGAGGGGCAGGTGCCGATCTCTTCTCCCTGGCAACCAGTGACAGGACCCAAGGGAATGGCAGGAAGATATGCCGGGGAGGTTTAGGTTGGACATTAGGAAAAGGTTCTTCACCCAGAGGGTGGTGGAGCACTGGGACAGGCTCCCCAGGGAGGCAGTCATGGCACCGAGCCTGACAATATTCAAGGAGCATTTGGACAATGCTCTCAAACACATGGTGTGAATTTTGAGGTTGTCCTATACAGGGTCAGAAGTTGGACTCGATGATCCTTGTGGGTCCCTTCCAACTCAGGATATTCTATGACTCTCTGATTCTATGATTCTTTCAGGGGAGTTAGGTTTCATGATCTCCATTAATTAGAATACACATAGTTAAAACTAATAAATAAATACAGAAAACATCAGTGCCATGGCTATTTTGTTTATTACGACAATCCCCTGAAAATCTATTATTCCATCATTGTTACTGTTTGTTTACCTTCTGCATTATGTTCACAGCTTAATGAAAATTGCCTGACCAGGTTTACTTCCCAAATGAAATGCATAAGTACAAGTGACACAAGTTTGGGACAATACATGTATTGATACAAAATATTTAAAATCATATGGTGCCCACTTTTTTGCCTAAACACGCTTGATGTTTTTCTGTTACAGTGGCATCTGTTTTTCGGCGTCTTTGGTGTGCTCCACAAAATTTGTAGCCCAATGTTTGATGGATATCAGAGGATACACAGCTTAAATCATATTATCCTTCTTTGTCTTTGGAGGTGTCTCATTTTGCATTCATCTCTCCTGCCTTCCTTTTCTCGCTCTCTGCTTCTGTCCATCTTTGTGTCTTTGCTGCCCCTTTGTCCTATTTTCTTCTGATGTTTTGTGGGTGTGTTATTTATGCAAAATTTAACCTCAGAATCTCTGCTTTTTTCCCCAACCTGGTTTGGTACGGTGAGGATAAAAATGGAAGATTTAGATCTGTAGTTTTAGGTGTGTGCCTAAGTTGGATGAAGTTTTTCTTAGTTTTCATGTTGAAAAAATGAGTTGGATTTTCTTTAGGCTGCCTCTTACTTCTTATGGTAAACATTTG
Organism: Fregata magnificens; assembly: GCA_013389945.1. Classification (NCBI taxonomy): domain Eukaryota; kingdom Metazoa; phylum Chordata; class Aves; order Suliformes; family Fregatidae; genus Fregata; species Fregata magnificens. The sequence goes on along the minus strand of WAAD01043153.1, from coordinate 45,496 downwards.
CTGTTGGGACATGGGAAAGGATGGTGGTTTTGAACCATTGACTAAAACCAGAGGGCGGATATTTGTATGTTGCTGTGATGCCCCCAGCCAGGAAATCTTTCTAGCTAGGGTTTCCCTTAGGGCAGCTTGTCGCAGCCTCGAGAAAGGCGACAGCTGGGGACAGTCAATCATGAGGAGATCAGTGCCCTCTTTATCAAGGTGCCACCGTGTTGGGATGTTAATATTGCCATCCACTGCCTTCAGAAGGTCTTTAAACCTTATGTCCTGATGAGGCGAAGGACTCCTGGTAGTAATTCTGTTTTCCATTAGGGACCGGGGAGGCGCTTTGCTTGTACATGTTATTTCTTGGATGTTTGAAGAGGGAGGTTGGTTACTTGCTGGTGTGGATGGCAATTTCTCATGAAGACATGGTTTTCCATCTTCAGTCAAGTCTTCAAAATCATTCAGATTCTCCTGAAAGTCCAAAAGTGGCTGATACATGGGCTCACATGGTGCTCACATCTGCTTGATGACTTAGGAGGTCCAAGGTGGACCAATTCTCTGCCTGCAAACTTGGAAACTAAACAGAATATAGAATAAATCAGATCAGCTTCTGCTGGAATGGTATTTTCAAGAAAAATAACATGTTAATATCAGAAGAGCTTCATCCCGTAATAAAAAAGTCAGTACTTGTAAAGACATACATAAAAGTAGATCTTGACATAGAAGGAAATTTTGCACCAAGGATTTAAAGCAAATGATGATCTGGAGGTAGGCAATCAGCAATTTTTTGGTTGGGTGAACAGTCTTAAATGAGCATCTCAGCATAAAGTTGCCTGGCTTAATTTTAGTAACTATTATTCATTTATGCTTCTGGGTTTATATATCACATTAATTTAACCATGCCACATATGTGAATAGCTGTGGGTGTGCAACAAGTGGAGCAGAAATAAGTATACATTCAGGTCTGGAGTTTGATTATCCAGTACTGTGCATCTTCTATATTTTTGAGACTATGGAAAATGATGCCATGGATGTGAGTGCAACCCCTTCTTGACTATAAGCGAAGTTGTGATGCTTGCACCATGCTCGCATTCATCCTGGGAATGTAAATAATTTCCTTTTTTCATTCATAAATGTCTATTCTTGGAAATGCCTTAGCAGTGCTAGTACCATCCCTCACTCATAGAGGAACTAATCTGCACAATAACACGGAACAGTAATTTGTAATCAGTACCTGCAGAGTATAAACTGGATCAGGTGTTCACCTGCTAATTTCTTCACCTGATCAACATTAAATCAATCACCAAACTATGGGCTGGGAAACAATTGCTCAAAATACTTGTAATTTCAAAGCAAAGTGGAAGGATATTTCTATAGCATTTTCAGGAATCGTGTTCCCTTTTTTTCCCAGACAGATATCCTAGTACCTTTTCAGAGTAAGATGTCAAGACTATATCTCAGAACAGTACCTTCTGGGAAATTTTCTTGGTTTTCCAATGTAATTGCAATCTCCTCTTCTTGAATAGCATCTGGCACTGCCAGGGTTAGTACAGAAGGAAATGCCCTATTGCCGTAGCTCCTGAGGTTTTCCAGACTGTCTGTTTCACCATTCTGGGAAATCTGAATTTCTGACCCCTTATTCAAATGTTTATCAGGATTAATATTGTGTTTTTCTACTTAATTTTCCCTCTGCAAAATGATCAGACACCATTTGATTAATATGGAACAAAAAAGCACCTTGAACTTTAAAGGAAATCACAGTATAACATGTGCAATGGGAAATCTTGTTTTCACACAAGCCTTAGTTACACAAATCAACTTTTCATCTGAGCAGACCCCATGCCAGAGGTTCTTCCTGAAACCCAGCTGCACATGCGCTGGCAGCCCCTGCCTTTTACCACATAGGCCATAGGGATCAAGTTTTCATGAAAACCCACTGGAGACTAGAATGCCATCTTCAGAGAGCCCATAGCACTTCCTTCAAGGCTTATGGCTCACAGAGTCTGCTAACAGATGTCTAAGGGAGACCAGGGTACCACAGAGCTCATGCTGCAAAGCAAAAACATTACAGGATGCTGTGACCCACCCCCCGATCCAGGAGGAAGATTATCGTGGGACTGTTGTTGTCTGCTGTGAGGGCTAGAGCAGTCCTAGGAAGATTTTGCAGTGGGATTGCAGCAGGAAGATATCCATGGAGCTGTGGTAACAGGACTGAGCATCCTGACACGAGCCTGGGCTCCAGGACTACCCTCCTGCTGCAGTGCCGTCATCCATACTCCTACATGCATCCTACATGCACGTGCGGGTGTGTTCTCATATGTAGGACACTTGTCTATCCCATGATTCAAGTTTTCAGAGTCCTCACTGTGGTAGCCTCATGCATGCTGAGTTTCAGGTATCAAAACCTTGTGAAAATGCAAGGGCTGCACGGTGAAATAAATCCCCTTCTACAGTACTAAGTCCTGTGATGAGCAATCTGTGCCGTGGGCTGCTTCTGCCAAAGACCATCTTCTCTCAAGTCTGCCACTCCTGAAAATGAAATTTCTGAAATGTATTGACTATGCGTGTGGATATTCTGGTTCAACAGCAAGCTTTTTGGCATGTTCTCTATATCGTCTTTGACAGACCCACGTTGTCGTTACGCAGCTACCACTTCAAGGATTATCTGCAGTAAGTTTTGATCTTTTCACTGCCATCCCCACATAATACAAACTTCTTGCTTCCAGAATCAGAGAATTCATTTGTTTTACTGTGGTATATTTATCTTTCATGGTTTTCTTCTATTCTTTGCATTGCAAAGTACTCCCCTTGTGAAAAATATGTTTTTAATCTAACATGCCATTATAAAAAGTGGGTGTAATTTGTGGAGAAAAGGCACTTTTGAAAGCTTGCATGTATTTTGTGAGTTAGCAAAAATGTTTGGAAAAGTTTGAAGGGCCCCAAACCTCAAACTTGTGGGGTTACTCCATCCTTCCTACATATTTGCAGCACCCAATCATAATTAAGGATATTATTTTTAAAGTATTTATAAAAAGAAACACAATATGTTTAAGTTGACAACATATTGCTAAAACCACACTAGATCAATTGGGAATTTGAGATGTCATAAGCATTTTAGGCTATGCATTCAAATAGTCTCCCAGGATTTTACACACTGCTAGTTAAGAAAACAAATTTTCATCTTACATTTTGCAAGCTGTCACCTTATATACAGTATATCAGAAAACTTGCCATGACCGGTTTTACTGCCAGACCTCTTAAGAGCTAATTGGTTAAGCACCTGGGCAGGAAGCTTTTTGGCAGAAATGCTATTTTCTGCAAGGACTAGCTATAAAGTTCTGGATGGCAAATTGTAATCATTAAGGCTCCCTCTTCTACAACAGAACACATAAAATGTAAATACATTGCTTGGAGAAATTACGATGCATGAAAGGACAGGCTGTGTTTTAAGTTTATCCCATGACTTATGGCTCAAATTTGAATATGGAAAGGATCTTATGCTTTTTTCAGGGTCAAGCTTTCAGCAGACTTCTCTAATTACACGCAGAAAAATGAGAATCACATCTGTTTGCATCCACCAAAACTATTATTTGCATGTACAAATGTTAACTTGTGTATACAAGGAGGAGTTGCAAATACAATGACTTGCACTGTTTTTTCAAACACAGGGGGTTTTGTACATAAAAAATAATTTCCACAGACTTTTTTGCAGTTGTAGATTAGAAGTTCTGCTGAAAATTTGTCCCCAGGAAATTGTATGTTTCTTCGGTATTGTGTGAAAAATCATAACGTAGTCTGCTGCCTGGAATCAGTTGAATGCAGTGGTTTGTGAATATGTGTTTGAATTCCAAACAATGTTTTGGGCTGATTGTGTTGGTGGAATTTTTTATTGTGTATTATTCATGAGCATTGTCATGAATGCAAGTACTTTTTCGTTTGTGTTGATATTTGATATGTTTTGTTCTTTTTGGACAGAATTTTCAGAAGAGCTAGATGCCAACTTTCTCTACAATTCACTGAGGGGAGGGGAGTTTTTTAATTTGCTCAAAAATACTGGAGTATTTTTTACCAGAAATTTACTCCTTTATAAATATTAGTTGTCTGTAAATATCTCTCTTCATAGGCAGACAAGAATATGCGATACCCTTTACGGTCCTAGACAGAAATAATATAAATGAATGGCAATTTGTTTTCAGGTTACTTCAATTTACCGGTGACTGTTAGTTGTTACTTATTTGTTTTGCTCATTTAGATTTGAATTTGTACTCATTTAGATGCAAAAGCTAATTTTTGTACTTCAATTTTATGCACACAAGTTGTCTTGTTGAGCTCAGTGAAACTATTGATATACTTAGAGTTAAAGCTGATGCATACGTTTGCAAGATCTGGAGAGCTGAAAGGAAATTATGTGATTTAATGACGGATCACACACTGCTAGTAATAAATAGCAAATAGTTGGCATTATACAGAATAGAAAGAACATCTGTCTATGCATTTTGAAATATCCTTGGCATAATTTGTAATACAAATATCAAATACCCATGCTGTTGTAATTAAGCTCCAGTAACATTATCAGGATCTCAACAAGAAGATGAAGAAAAAGTGGGAAATTTCACCCTTGCACTCTGTTAACAATCTTTATGCTTCTTCCTCAGTTTCAACTCTCTGTGGCCGGGTGGTCAGAGAACTGCATTGCAGCCTGCCAAAGAGGTGGTTGAATTTGGCCTCTTTTAGACCAAAGCAGAGAATCTTCCCCCCAAGATAATGCCCTGCCAGCTGCCTCCTCCGAGAGCCGCGCCAGTGCAGCGTGGGCTAGGCTCCAGGGGAGCTGGGGGCTGCTCTTGGCTCTGCCTCTACCCAAAAACGTCATGCCACCCGTGTGGGGCTCCGCCTTGGGACCCAAGACATGCATTCTTTTCTTTTCCCTATATACTTTGCATACGCTTAGGGCTAAGTTTTGCCATTGTGTAAGCATATCCATAAAGTAGCTTTTGCTGAAGAACAGGCCAGAGGACACTGGAAAAATAAGAGCATTGAGTAAGAAGGCCCCACTTGATTTCTTAGCCAGCCTTCCCCCCTCTCCCCCCTCTTTTTACCCAAGCCCCAATCTTTCTGGGCAATACGAATATTATTGAACATTGGAGAAACTGGCAGAAGGTGGTAGCACTGATAGTCATGATTTAAAAGAGCTCCTGGGGAGGAGTGATTGCACAGGTTTATTGTGTATAAGGCTTGAATAAGAAACAACTGAGAGGTGATCATTATTAACTACAGCAGAGCCTAACTACTAGTAAGGGAGAAATATTACTTTTCATAATACAGAAGAATGTAAGAGGGAGTAGAGGGACAAAATTAAGAAACAAACGATGTAGAGTGACTATCTGGGAAAAAACCTATTAGTTTTGCAAACACTCTTTGATAACAGAATAATCTCTAAATGGTACTAGTAGCAGGCTTTGTGTTTATGAGTTTAAAGGTAACATTTACAAACCTTGTGCTAACAAACAAGAGGAAACAAACTTTTAATGCCATAGAAAGATGGTATGAATTGGTCTTTTCTAATTTCCTAATTTCTATGTCTTAGTAACAGATATTAGAAGGTATCATTTATGATAGAATCCTCTCTGCCAAATTTAGGCATCTAGCTTGTGTCTGTAGTTCAGGTTCTCAGCAAAGATGTCCTCCTAAAAGTGAGTCATTTCCCTGCCAGGCTGTCAAAGGGAGATTCTGTCTGTCTAAATGCAAATTTAAGAAGTCTCCACATTGAACATGTGAAGATTTGCAGATCAGCATTGTTTTGTGGTACAGAAGAAAGAACTGAACGCCTGGGAGCTATGTGGAAAGGGACATAGGAAAGGTATAGAAATGGGGAGTTGTGATATGACACAACTGAACAGACACCAGAGTACATATCCAGTTCACATGCTAGACATGTCCCCACGAGGTTTAGTTCAGCAAGGGGAAGCGCAAAGTCCTGCACCGGGGGAGGAACAACCCCAGGCACCAGCATATGCTGGGGCCACCCAGCCAGAAAGCAGCCTGGCAGAAAAGGACCTGGGGGTCCCGGTGGACACCAAGTTGACCATGAGCCAGCAATGTGCCCTTGCTGCAAAGAAGGCGAATGGTATCCTGGGCTGCATTAGGAGGAGTGTTGCCAGCAGGTCAGGGGAGGTGATATTGCCCCTCTACTCAGCGCTGGTAAGGCCACACCTGGAGTGCTGTGTGCAGGTCTGGGCTCCTCAGTACAAGAAGGACATGGACATACTGGAGAGAGTCCAGTGAAGGGCCACAAAGAAGATGAAGGGGCTGGAGCATCTCTCCTATGAGGGAAGGCTGAGAGAGCTGGAACTGTTCAGCCTGGAGAAAAGAAGGCTCAGGGGGATCTATCAATACATACAAATACTGAAGAGAGGGTGCAAAGAGGATGGAGTCAGGCTCTTTTCAGTGGTGCCCAGTGACAGGACCAGAGGCCATGGGCACAAACTGACACATGGGAGATTCCCTCTGAACACCAGGAAACACTTTTTCACTGGTGAGGGTGACCAAGCACTGTCACATGTTGCCCGGGGAGGCTGTGGTGTGTCCATCCTTGGAGTTATTCAAAAGCCGTCTGGGCATGGTCCTGGGCAAACAGCTCTAGGTGGCCCCGCTTGAGCAAGAGGGTTGGACCAGATGACCTCCAGAGGTCCCTGCCAACCTCAACCAGTCTGTGATTCTGTGCTTCTGTGAAAGTCACCACTGTTTTGAGCTGGTAGCTGGCTAGGTTATTTTGGGTCAGTACTAGCTTGGGTTTAAACCTTTGACTGGAAAAATGTCAACACAGAGAAAGAACAGATCAGTCGTTCCTTTGCTAATCTTCTGGTCTTTTTCTCCTTGCTCTGTCAAAACCTCCAGCCTGCCTGGTAAATATATATATACTAGGACTTCAAAACAATAATTTGTAGTGTTATTACCTTACAATCGGAGCCATTTTTTGGGTCTCTGCTTGAATTCAGCTTGACTCTCTGCCTTAAGAGGGCATTTTGGATGCCAGGAGTGGCAGGAAGCAAAGCAGCCCCTAATCAGCTTGTAACTTACTTTATGCACAAGATCGCTTCCCTCTTCCACCAGGGTAGGATGCTGAAAGAGGTCATAGAGGACGTGAAATGCTACCGCTTGCCTGGAAGGCTAGATCACTAGGGGCTATAAATCAGCTTGATATCCAAAGAGTCAAGAAAGCTGGTCAATAGCCTTCACAATATGGCTCTTTTTGAGTGACTTACAATTTAGCAGATCCAGTTTAAAATTATAACATGAAAAAAATCACGTACGTGAAGGAAAGCCTTCTCCCTCTAAGCAAGCGCGCGCACACACACTCCCTAACTCATATTTTTGAGTTATGGCTCTGCCTGCAAACGCTGCACAGGCTGTTGCGACCTTGGGGCTCTGTGCTGGGATGGAGATCTGGATCTGCTCAAGCTCATCTGAATGATTTCTAGAGGAGTCAACTGGACCTTCTCAAAATACAGCGTCTCCGGGGCGAAGGCTTTGAATGGGAGGCTAATCGCTGATGTGTGTTGTTTTGTAGCTGAAACTTTTCCCATTGCACTTGTGTGTTAGAAGCTGGAATTTGGCTTCCTGTCTGCCTAGTTTCTGCCTGAAGCAAAATTTTTATGACTGAGCTGTGAACCTCTTAGTGGAGACGGTTGTAAAAGAAAAGCTTACAGCCTTTTTAACTAATTGTGGCCTTACCAGCGATTACCATAATTTTCTGAATTTATTTTTAAAAATTTTGTCCCCTCTGATCTCACTCCCTGTCCCTGAGTGAGTTGGAGCTGGAGTGTAAGCATAAGATACAGTGGTAAAAATACAAAAAAAGATGCTGGGAAAAGATTTTACAACTTTCACAGTTTCCCACTCACCTCCCCAGACTTTGGATCAGGCCCTCACAGACCAGTCAGAAAGGGAAGGGATGGTGAGGTCACTGAGATGCTAATGCTCCTTTTCCTCATGGAAAAGTAATCTTTTACATAAAGCAAAATGATTCTCAAGCCCATTACAACCAGCAGCCCATTTTTAAAATTCATTAGTCATAAAAAAGGGTATATTTATCTCTGGGAAAAAAATCTCTTAAAATAATCACCTCTGAGAATGCCAGAATGTAGGTTTCCTGAGGCTGCACCCAGATCTGCAATTTCATTACTGTTTTTGGTGAGTTTTGTCTCCATTCCACGAACAACCACCTTTTTCACATGTGCTGTGTATCGTGATGTTCCTCATAAGAATCCAGGGAGCACTTTATGCCTGTCATGATCGTGATATCTTACCTGGGCTCTTTTGCAGTCTTTCTGGTACCTGAGCAGTTTCTTCAGCAATAAGCAATAAGAAGCCATGGCAGCAGAGGGTCTGTTATTTATTAAAATGTTGATAACTTCTGAAAGACTGAACTCCATCATTTCTGTCATGTAGTTTAAAACAACAGGATTCAATTCACTGGGGCAAAGTCTGAAATATTAGAAAAAAGTATATAAATACAAATGATGCATCCAGGTACAGTGTCAGAATTTATAGTAAGTGGACAACACACTTCTTGTGATGTAGCTGGAGTAGGCTAAGTTGATTGTACAGGCAAATTATGATGCACAGTTGTGCAAAAATCCTGTCTGGCTATGCTAACTTCACTGCTGGGCTGAGGCTCTGTTACTGCATTATTAAATATCCTATTGTTGATATAATTGATTACTCTGAAAGGACACCCACCAGGGTTAAGCTTGAAAAATTAAAAGATGGAAAACAGCATTTTCTCATTTTAATCGAGTGTGTATGTTTTGATTCTCAGTACAGTAATCTCAAATGGATTAACAGAGTGTGGGTGCGTGTGTGTAAGAAGACAGCAAGAGCCCCAAAGGCAGGAAAATCTCAAAGGATAAAAAAAGAACTAAGGAAAGTACAGGAGGATTTTTATTTTTATATAAATCAGATTGTGAAATAAAACTGGTTATGTTACGATGATAATTATTTTACTCACAGGCTTCTGTGAGTAGTAGAGTCCAGTAAAGGCATTTTAGAAATGTGACAGCCTTGGGTTCTGAGACTCCTAAGACGTTTTTCCAAACTTGTCAAACTTCAGTATGAATGGGTACAGACACATCTGAGGGGAGGGAAGGAGGGCAAAGGTAGCAAGAGTGGGCAACTCTCAGAGAAATAAAGAAATTGTGCATAGATTTCTAATATCCCTGTCTCTGACTGGCAGTGGATCACCTGGACTGTGGTAGGAAAACCTGCCACGCGTCCTGCAGACAGCATTGCAGATGGTGCAGATTACCTAGGCTGAATTACTCTCTTTTTCAATTAGTGTAAATTATTGACTTTTACAGAATGATCTGGGCACAAAATATTTGACCCATGACTAGCTACTTTCAGCTGTGAGGAAGATGCAAAAGGTCCATCACTGAAACTAGGTATTTAAAGACATGCAAAGTATACTTTGCAGCCTCCCAATATGAAAGATGAATAACATCTTGAAAGTCAGCAACGTTTATGTGAAGTGTCATATTGTACATATCTATTTCAAACTTTTATAATAATCTTAAACTGTAAAGTGGCTTGCTAAGAAAAAAGGGAGACTAGTTAAGGCCAGTTACAAAGATGGATGAGAATAAAAGTTCCTAGAATAACAAGAACTTCGTCGTAATACAAAAATGTCGTTCTCTCAGGTGGGCATGCGAGACCTAGTTTTGCAGGAAAGGATTAGAAGCACACTGTCTAGAAATTAGTGGCACCAGTTAGGCATGTTGAGAACAAAATTATTGATACAATGGAGATAAGCAGCTCTATAAAGATGTTTCCTCTTATATAAAATCTATCCACGGTTAGAAAAGTTGATGTGGTGTTTTCTGAAATAAAATTCTGTCATTTTGGAACAGCCCTGAGCAGATAACAAAAATCTTCTAAAACAAATAAAACAAAAAAATTCCTAAACCCCCCAACACTTCCCAACAAATCCCAAATCCTGAAATCCCAAGCTAGAAAAGAGATGTGAAATTTGTTACCTGTTCTCATAGGCAGCAGCATTCAGTATATTCCTGGCGAAGCCTTCGTTCAACCATTTGTCTTTTATTGCTTCTTTGACTCCAGGCCTCTTAGCAGGGTCAGGCTCAAGTAAGGACTGCATGAAGTGCACAGCTCCTGTGCAGTATTCAGGAGGAATGGCTATTTACTAGTAATATCTGATTATTTGGGCAGTGCAAAATTTTCCTTTTTCAGAAATGTGGCACTTGCCCTGCCTGAGCAGGGTGGACGGCATGGGCCAAACCATGCCAGGAGGCATGCTATGGACCTATGGATGCTGCTATAGATACAGCACTGGACCTCGCTTCCTAATTTGCTTGATTTACCCCAGTGAATACAGGCTATGGCATCAATAGCAATCTCAGCAAGGTGCTCACTCAGCATTTGATCAAGTGTCTGAGAAGGGGCACTTCTGTGCCAGCTGACTACCAAGGAGTTACGTTCCTCCTCACACAAAGAAGCTAATCTCATTGATAAAGCTCTCTGTATCGAGGGAGGGAGATGGACCCGTGTGCTCAGATGACGTGTTGTGCTTTGGCTTCCTGGAGTTGGGACAGAGAAAGCTCAAACATTCCCATATGTCTATCACTCAGCTCCAACACTGCATGAAGTCCCTCTCTTTTTTTTCTGCTTGGGAAAACTCTACTGAATTCTTCCGTATTCCTTGGGGATGTTTTGAAATGAACAAAATGGCAAGTGAGCAGTAAACTGGGAACATACTGCTCCTTGCACTTGTAATCTCCTTCAGAAGAACTTAGATCTAAAATATGCAAAGCTTGTTTACTACTGCTCTCTCACTAAATTCCCAATGGACAAGGGAACAATGGAATTATCCTCAATCTTCCACTAACTGTGTGGGCTTTGTAGAAAAGCAGAGATAATGCGTTTATTAGTAGAAGCTATAACAATAGCATAAATAAGAAAAATTAGAAATATAATGATTGCAGCTATGGAGGGCTTGTAGAAAAATGGAGCTGCTATCTGACAACCAATCTCCAAAGAAAGATAAACGAGACACTAATGTACAAACATTCTGGACAGCTATGGTAGATATCCTCATACCATTTACTGGGGGAGAAAAAGAAATTGAATCATCACATGTTAATACTGTAACTCCGGACTAGATCCAGCTAGCTTAGTCTGGAACTGTCTGTTGCTTCCCAGTGCTTGGCTGCAGGCACTGAAGCTAATCTTGGTTCTTAGGCTCATTCTTGCCTAACGTCAGAGCAAAGCTGCTCAAAATGATGGGGAGATCTGAACTCGTGCTGTTAGATAGCTGGGCAAAACATGTCTCATTCTGTTCTGCTTTCTGACTTGGTTAGTGAAGCTGCATGATAATGCCTGTGAGAAGGGCCCAAGCCTGTGATGGTCAACAGAGAAGATGCTAGTCCAGGTGGAGAGAAAATAGCGACTAAAGCCAGAGGTGTATAGGAATCATTGTAAAGCAGCCGAATTTTGAGCTTTGAGGAAGTAAATTTTGGACTGCTAACCCAGAGTGTATAGACTTCTAAAAGTTAGAAGTTATGCATGTTACATAAAACATGACTTCTCGGGTTTTGGGCTGTGATTCAGGCTAGAGCTTTTGAGAACTGTCTTTCCCAGTTGTCCTAACAGACTCCATAGACTGTACCTCATTAAAGATCATCACTAAAATTCATTGAAAAATGTTGTATTTCAGTTCTTTCTCATGAAAAATATGAACAGACTCTTCACAAAAATAGCCCTCCCATTTATTTAATTATCTCAATGTTGTGCGTTCTGTCTGTAGGCAAAAGATAAGCTCTTCAGGATTTTGGGGAAAAACAGGAAAGAATGCCTGGCTATGACATACAGCATGGGACATACTAAACATGACAGTGTTCTCATTTACTGCACAGCTGCTCCACTTATGTAAAAGCAATGTAAATTTTATTCCCCCTGTAAATAAAAACCAAGAATAGTGCTCTTTTGAAGAGACAACAATGTTATTTTCCTACTTGCCTGAGATAAAGAGATCTTGCCTAAGGCACCCAAAAGTTATTTCTAAATGCAAACAAAGCAACTGGAAAAGGTACCTCTTATTTTCCAGAAGATTATGTTATTGCTAAATTCACTTTATTACGTGAGTTAGACCTTTTATACATCAGTATTCTTTATAAAAATTGGAGTCCTTTACCAGGGGAGATATCTGACGGAATAGGGCTGATTTCTCCAATTAACATCTTTTGATGTAGTTGCTTGATATTAAAAGGTTCCACCATGAAGGGTAATGTGCCGGTTAGCATAGCAAACATGCTTACACCTCTGTCAAAGAAAAAGACAAACATCAGAGCTCCATATAATGCTAATAAATATTTGTTTTAAAATTCCACAAAGCTACCAGTCATGTTTCAGAGATTTGCCTTTAGTATCAAGAATGAGGTTACAAATTACCTCTAAGCAGCAATTTGTACTGAATACACATCTTACGCCTTTTTTCTTTGTGTAAATGCCATTTTAGCTAGAAAAGAATGTTGTTGGAAGTGTGTATAAAATAGACTGTACAATGAGTGACTGGAAAGCCTGCAGTGTTGAAAGTGGAAACCTGCTGTTTATTTTTAAAATAAGCTCATTGGAGTGTCAGTGTAGTGTACCCAGCCCATCAGAATAAAGCATTTTGGTTTGGAGGCTGAGTGACAACACAGAGCAGGGACTGGTGCGATAGATCTTGTTCCAAATAGTAATTCAGTTCTTCTTGCTTTGCTCAGATTGCTAAATTAGGTGTGACTTATGCCTAGAAGGCATTCATTTGGTAACAGCTTGCTGTTGGCTAAACACTTAAAACTTTAACTCTTGCGAAAGACTAACAGTCTGCTAGCAGTGATCAGCAAACTTTGTGAAGGTTTGCCATTCAGTCTGGAGAAGTACCAACATTTGGAAAACTTGTTTAGCTGTCCCGAGTTTGCGAATGGGGAGGTTTCCTTGAACACTCTCCATGGTACTTCCTTGCTCCTGCTGAGCTGCGCCACCGCAACAGCACTTCTCTTCACCATCCTTTGCCATTTCTCTATTGAACTCAGTTGAGACAGTCATTTTAGGAATTCAGGCAATTCTAATTTAATTGATCTGGTTGGTACATTAGTGCAGACGATGATGACATTATCTGTGAAACAGATCTGTTTGTGGTGTGCACAACTACATTCTTTTTTTAATGTTTTCAAACAGCTGAAAAACCATAAGAAGATTATGGCACCATTGAAAAACCATGAGAAGATGGTGGCACCTTTTTCTAAATGTTGCATTGGATTGCATTTGAACCAGTGACCTATGGATAAATGCTTTTTATTACTCTTGACTAAGACTTACCTTGTCTCACTTTAACCATCTAAAAGCTGGGTATCAGTAGTTATCAATGGAAAGAGACAGGCCTCTGCAAGAGACATTCATCACAGCTGTGTTATACAGCTATTTTAGGCTACAGTTAAGTGTCTCAGGAGATAAGCTGTCTCCTTGCACTGACACTAACTGCCCGGTATAACCCAGGTGCCTGGTTGTTAAATGGCTGAATTTAGGTTTTTACAGCTTTTTACTTCTGATAAATCTAGTCCTTGAATGTAATGCTTTCCAAAACTTTCCTCATGCATCCTTTGAGTAAAGAAAAACAGAGATATAAAGGAAACGTGCTGCAATGAAATGACATTGAGTTGACTGAAGTAGCAGGTATTGTTCTGTAATACATAATAGCACGTGGATTAAATGTAGCTGGAGTTGAAGCAAGAGAAGGGCCCCTGAATATTCTCTGATGAGTGGGAGTAACGTGCAGTGCAAATGGATCTCTAATGTCATTACAACATCAAATACATTTTTCTGTTCAACACTGCAAACGCTACCATGCACTTTAAATTGCTGGTGATGATATACATGACTGGTGCTTTAAACTGGCAATAGTTCTTTTCATCAGCCTACTGGATGGGGAAATCCCCAAGGTACCGGAATTTGGGGAATGGATGGAGCTGCCATCCTAAAAATCTCTTTTAAAATCCTATGCACAAAATGTAGCTAGTTAACAGTAACACACTTGGTAGTTAATTGTAGCTGGAATCTGATGGCATGTTAAACTTGAAAGTTTATTAGCTATAAGAGACTGCTGCTTCTCTATCCCACTGAACTATCTGGATTTGTTTGAATACAGCAGCTGTTTCCCCAATTCAGCCAGTGCACGCAAGCTAATCACTTTCCAGTCCTCCAAAGAATCTTTAAAATCTTATGCACAAAAGTCACGATTAGGCAAAACAGGCACTGCTTTTCGCTGTTGCTTCATAGGAGCCTGCGCTGTATTGGAGTTGAATCTGGTTGATTTTCTGAATGTGCTTCTGAATGAATATGGCTTTCTGGTTCCCGTTGTAACGAGTCCTTGTCAGTCCTGCTGCATAAAGTCAGTATTTCTCCACCACACTGGAATCTTTTGCCAGAGTCCAGTCGATCGGTAATCCTTTACTTATTTTGTGACAACAGAAGTAACTTATCTTTCTAATTAATATTTTAGTTCATCAGAATTCCCTTTTCCATGATGAAAATGTGACCAATTCAGGTTGAATTGTAAATATGTTTTATGCCTAAAATGTAGAATATGTCTATGTTAAATACCAAGGGCCTTATATAAGTTTTATATAGTCCTTGACCCGGTATGTGATGTTTATTAACAGTGAGCTCAGTAAATGGTTTTAAGGTTACTGCTTTGCCTTCACTCAGAAATCTGAAATGTGAAATAAGTATAATCCCATTTAAGTGCTGACAGCATCCTCTAGACCTGTTTCATCTGTGTTATGTCTACATAAATTCAGAGTAGCACTCTTGAAATCCAGACTTATACTGAAGTAATTTGGTAGAATTTGTCCCTTCATCCTTAACTTTGTGTATCATTCATATCCTGTAAATTTAGAAGAAGCTGAGATGTAAGAATCATAGTTAGGTCAAAACCCTAATATGTAGTATGTCTGCCAGGAGCAGGTCTTGAGAGGAATAATGTGCATTATATATTTATGTGTATATAAACCCTCTTTATCTTTTGAGCATATAGGAATGCTAAGCTTCTACTGTAGACGTCTGAATCAGATGCCTATATGTAGGTATCAGCAACCTTGTAGATCAAACTAGGACGCTTTGTCCTCCGTAGATACACAGTTTAGTAAAGACTGCTGAGAACTCCACAAGGAGACTTTGTATTCTCACAGCTGGATGAGCGGGTGGGACATCCCAGTTCAGAGCAGTTCTGTACATGCAGACCTCCTGTTCCTTCTGGCAGGTGACCAGAGTGAGGTGGTTTGGATTTGGATCAAATGCAGCATTGTGTGTTGAACAGAAGCAGAACATTATGATCCCTTAGATCAAGACGGTTGTGGAGTGGGATGGGAGGTGGCACTTCTAAGCCAAAAAATCCAAATACCCTTGCAAGACTTCTGTGCTGTTTGAAATCCACGGACTTTTATCACTGGCACCCTGATTTTTACCCTACCACTTGTTAGTTAAGATACTGCAGGGAATTATGGCTGATATTGCAAATAGGTGGAAGGAGTCTGGACAAAGCTGCATTTGACCAGCTACTGCGTTTTTGAATCTCAATGCTTTACATGAAGATTTGGCTTAGTCTATATTACTCATATTTGTCTTCTATGCCCTGAGTCATACCTGCTAGAAATGGGCTTAAAAACGTGTTCTAAGTGGACCACTCAGACCTGGGCATATGGTCACCATCAAAACAGCTGAGGAGAAGCTGATACCTGGGCAGATATACTTATAGATAACCATGAACTGCCTTTGGACGAATGATGGACATGGAGAGCTGCTCTCCTATCCAGATCCATGAAGATCAAAGGATACAAAAATGGACTTAATATACTATCATTTTCTCAGATCCATCCAGAAAAACTGTCAAAAAAGTAAAAAACCCCAAACTTTCCTGCTAGAATTGCAAACTGCAAATGCAGTTGAAAAGTCTGAGATGATTTATGTGAAAAATTACTCTTCTGATGACACCTTCTGCATTATTCTTTATTATAAGAGACATATCTTATAGATGTAATGAACAAAGAAAATGGAGTCCATTCAGGTTTGTGCAACCTATGAAGTAAATAATCTGATATGAGGGCCTAGCCAAGGTATGGATGAAGGTCTTCTGGCTCTGCTGTAGCCACATCTTTGGTCTGTGTGTCCCTGAGACTCAAGTTTTCTGTTTAGATTTCTTCTTTTGGCAAAGTAGACAGAAATGCCCATCTGTCAGCCCAGGTTTTCCAGGGCTTCTGATTTTGTCAGAAGTTACTCAGATATTCATCTGAGGGGGCTGATACATACAAGCTCTTTCTTTGCCTTTTCAGAACAGGCTCCTAGAGCTGGATACCCTACCTTCTGCTGACCTCCCGTGCCACAGGCTTACTCCAGAACAGCACATGCATTGCTCAGTTGTTTTTTTCTCCAGTGTTCTGCAATGGATACACATTTCAAGATATATTTTTCACACCCATAATTTTTTTTTTTCTGGCAAACCTTCTCTGATATATCTCTGCTTTCCCCATTGATGCCCCAAAGCAGAGTGCCACCAACCTATTCATATCAGAGACTCGTCTAAGCCATTCGGTGCTGAGAGTGTTTTGATAAGTGTATTTTTATATCTACTTACATGGACCAGACATCCACCTTTGGACCATATTTCCTATGAGCAAGGAGTTCTGGGGCAGCATAAGCTGGGCTTCCACACTGGGTATGTAACAGCTCCTGAGAGACACCCTCAAACTTTGCAGTATTGCTCAGTCCAAAATCTGACGGTCACAAAAACAAAGGCGAAGAAGGTTTAGTCTCTTCTTGAAATAGTTTATGAATTGGTTGAAGATAGGAGAAAGATGAAAACAGCAGCTGGCTTTAACATCTGGTGACATCTCAGCTGTGGATACCAATTTGGGTTCGAATAAATGTGCCACAAATTAGCAGAGGTAACAGTGAAGTTACCCAGCCATGGGGCCTATACGCCTGGTTTGGCTGATTTTGGTTTAGCTATTTTAGTTTGCCTGAGTCGACTGTATGCTAGTACAAGAGCTTAGCTACACAGCTGCATTAGCATGGCTTAATGAGCCACGGCATTCGGCTCAGCTGGATGTGCTTTAGCCGGTTGTAAACATGGGGTAAAATGTGCTAACTTAAGCCTTTTTCTCTGTATATGTGCATGTGTGCAAGGGGGAGGGAAGAGAAAGGTGTGATTGTAAAGGACCGGCTGGCTATAAAACAGGGGTGAAGAGTTGGTGCCTTTTTTCTCAGAGGTGTTAAGCTTTTAAAAGTTTGGGAAACACTGGGTTAAACATGTGGCGTCTCTAAGAGTGAGCTTCCCTTGCAGGGATTTTTCTGTGTGGTTTCCATAGAATAAAATTAATGTTTCTCTGAGCTGTGTTAACTGCTTGGTGCAAATTCCCTCATTTTTATAAATGTTTGCTTCAGAACCCTAGCAAGTTTTCTGTTAGTGACCAAAAAAGTCACTTTTTTTACACATACCAAATGATGAGGTTTCTAGTTGGAGTAATGACTCGACAGAAGCTAATGTGTCCATACCTGCGTTTCACCCCAGAAGATTTATTTCTTTGTCTACAAATCATTTGTGCTAGGAACAGCTTTCTACACATAAAAGCTGTAATTGTTTCTTGCTTCTCCAGCAATACACAAGGGAAAACAATAGGCAAAATTGTTTTCCTTGTTCTCTTAAAAATATGTTTTAGTTAAAGCTCAAATAAACAAGCTGTTAAGTTATACTTCATAACTTATATTTATTCTAAAAGCTCAAATATGTTTATTGAATAATCACAAGCTCAATCATAAAATGTGCTGTTTAAATAGTAGCTGAACTGTCACTGAAAGCCACACAAAACAAAAAGTTGAAAACAAGATTCACAGATAATGTGCACCTACCAACGATTTTGATGTTGTTGTTCTCATCAAGAAGAAAATTTTCAATTTTTAGGTCCCTGAAATGAAGACAGAAAGCAAACTTTAAGATGCCTGATGTCCCAGCTAACCATTTGCAGATAGTTTTTAACAAAGTTTAATTGACATAATAACAATAGTTCTGCACAGCTCTGCCTACAATTGTAACAAGATCCTTATTCCTTCCTGAAGTTTTCAGTTGGGAAAATGGAAACTTTCTGTATTTCAGGGAATATTTTATAAGTATATATTTTAAATAAACCATTCATTTTAGGAATAATCCATTCTACTTATGTGTTTTTTAAAAAAGATGGACAGCATTTATTTCTTCTTTTGAGTAAAAAAGAAAGTTGTGCGTACTTGGACTCGGAGTGTTTTTGCCTTTGTTTGAAGTACTGAGCACTGTTGAGTATTTCTGCTTTCTTTGTGAGTAAATCATGCCTGAGAGATATGAAGGATGAGAAGGGAACTGGAAAGTAAGATCTTGCGGAGGAGGGGAGGTGTACCAAAGCTGGGTCGGGGACAGATACCCTGAAGGTGGAAACATCTCTGCAGTGATGTTTATGTAAACAGGGTCAACCAGTATCAGCTGCCCTCGCAGGAGGATGTAATTCAGAGCTGCAGGAAAAATGCTGTTAGCTGGCTCAGGCACTTACTTGCTTATTGTGGGAACATTTATATCCTTACAAATTCAAACCAAAAGCCATAATATTGCTCCACTGTGGGGAGCGCCTGAAGTGGCAGCTGAAATCTTTTGCAGCGCGGGGGAATCCTCAGCCAGTGTAATTTGGGTGTTGGGAGGCGGTCCAGGAGC
The DNA here is from genome assembly GCA_013389945.1 of Fregata magnificens. NCBI lineage: Eukaryota > Metazoa > Chordata > Aves > Suliformes > Fregatidae > Fregata > Fregata magnificens. The sequence goes on along the minus strand of WAAD01043153.1, from coordinate 26,727 downwards.
CTGCGATGTTTTGCTGACGCCCATCATGGCCTCCCGCATGTCGCTGGGGGCTTCCCTCAGCTCTGCAGGGGGTGCGGGGGGACAGAGCAAGTTTCAGAAGGGGCTCCAGGTATGTGGATTTCCCTCCCACCCCCTCTGAAGCCGTGAAGTGCTTTTGCCAGCCCAAAGACCTCGGAGAGTAGAGGAGGACAAACCAGAAGGAGGGATGGGAACAAGGACAGGAGCGAGGAGCAAGGGCTGGGAGGACCGGCACTGCACGAGCAGCACTGCACTGCTGCAGGGGATGAAGTCTGGAGGTGTACCCAGTGGTCCCAATGGGTGGTTTTATGGGAGTGTTCTTTTATCTCCATGGCTCTGGATGGGACAGCATTGCACGCAAAACCCTCTGCCGCCCCAGGCTGAGAACAGGATGGAGATGGTTTTAATGATAACTTTTTAATTGGTTTTAATTTGAATAGCATGTTTTCTAGAGTGGCAAATAAGCCAGTGCCCAAAAGCTGGGAGGTAGATTTAAGATAACTTTGTTCATGGCCTGTCCCTGTGACATAACCCTGTGCACTAAAACTGTGTGGTTTAAAACTAGTTGTGTTTCAGGCCACTGTGAATCTGACATTTCTATCGGATTTAGCACCCCACAGTGCACTCTGATGACTTTTACTGCACTACAATTAAATAATGTTACATTGGATTGCCACAACTGCTGTTCTGTAGGCTGAGCTGAGTGCTCACACAGTTAATAAAAATGTATGCTTTCTTGCCTGGCAAACATGATAATGGTCACTATTAAAGTTTACATAGTGTCAGAAGTTATCTTGCATCAAAGATACATCTTTTTCTTTTTTTCCAAAGGAAACTTTCCCAGAAATGTTGTGAGCTTAAGCAACATCATGATTTTTTTCTCATTCCCATGGGGACTTGAGAGGGAGTGCCTAGAGGGCAGCTTGTGATGCTTCTCCAGGTCTTTGGTCCAGTAGTGATTCAAAAGGATATATGACATTTTTATATGGGAGAAGGGAAAATATCCAGGAAAAATTAGGAACTGTACATACAACCAAGTTACTGTCACTTAGCAAGTGCCAGCTTTAGGAATTGGTAGCTGGCTGTGTGCATGCGCTAGCCCAATCCAATGGCAAGGTAATGTGATTTAGCTTATATGTCTTTATTTGAGGTTTTTAAGCTCAGATACATCACCTCAGCACTTGGCCATGTCTAGAGCAGGCACAGGGATAGTTAGCAGAGCTCAGCTGATGAGTGTTAGCTTGTGAAGCTGTTGAACCTGATCTTGTGTTTGAGCCTTCTTATATCTGGCACAGTAAAATGCTGTGTGCTGGATGAATAGGCAAGTGAGTCAATCCTCCATTTTCTTGATTGTTTTGGCAACTGTGGCATCAAAATCAACTGTGATCTTGTGTGGACAAGAAAGGTACTATCTTTACTGTGAAAAGTAGACAACCTTAATTTAAGCTGTAAGGATTTGTCAGATCAGTGCTGATTTTAGGGCTGAATAGCAAAAATAAAGCTCAGGAATCAAAATAGCTGTCAAAACATAGCACAGGATTTCTGATGAGTGATATTAATTTGGACTAAAAGTAGTTACAAAACTGGCCAGTTTTTCATCAAGTATATTATTAAGAAAATAGAAAATACTGTTTTTCTGAGGTATATCCCAGGGTTAAAAATCAAGAATGCCCATAAGACACTTCTGAGCTAAAGTAAATTAGATCAGCAAATTCTTAAGATCATCACTTAGGAATGAGACCTTGCAATCACCAGGCACCTCCATTCTAGCAAAATAAAGAGGCCCTGGGCATAGACCCAAGCATTGGCACACAATTATCCAGCTCATTAAATTATTACCATGATACCTGGTGTGATTTTACCAGCACCCTCCCCAGCAATGCCCTGACACCTGTGGGGTGCGAGGGTAGTGTGGAGCAGCAGCCATTCCCAGCAGGCAGTGTCGGAACTCTCCTTGTGTTAAAGCAATGCAAAGAGTTGAGCTTTGCTCAGTGCTTAGATGAGAATATCAGATTAACTTTGTGACTCTGTGCTCATCTTTCTGGAAACATTGATGCCTTCTTTTCAGAAGAGGAAAAACCCACAATTATCCTTGTCGGTTTAACCTTTGCAGTGAGTTGCTATAAATCACTGCAGATGGAGCTGATCAGGGAAGCCCTTCCAGATCCTTCCCAGTCTGCTTCTGGTATGAGGTCAAGGCCGCAGCTCTGAATCTCAAAGCTAGCAGCAGGTCACAAATTGAGGTACTGCTGACTGAACCTATGCCCATGACCTAGCAAGGCGGCTGGGCTCCTGCCGGACCATGCAACTTCATAAAACCTATGACAGGGCACTTGAGAGCCAGGGATAAATTTTCCTTTTGTTAGGGGGGGTGTTGATAGTAAAGCAAGTCTCTGGAGGAGCTTGCACCACTTCGTACCTGGCTGGTCTTAGGGTGTGCAGCAAAATTCTTCTCTCTTGCAAAGCTTTCCCAGCAAAACACCACCAACAGAAGACAAAAGTAGGGGAAGAAGTCAACCTACTCCCCTGCTCACCAGGAAGAGTTGTTTCCAAACAAAAAAGGGAAGAGAGCTTGAGAAATTCATGAGGAATGTTGTCATGGGAAGAACGTAAATGTTATGATCATGGGCACTGAAGAAATGCTGTAAAATAGATTAGTTGGGAACCAGCAAGGCCGAGATGTCAGCCTGGACTAAATGGTAGAAGCCCTTTGGGTATATTTTCTGGTGGGGTTTTTTTGTTTGTTTAAATTCTTTAGGTCAGATACTGACTATTTCTTTCTTGTCCATTCCTTATTAATTAACAAATCCAATATAATTAAGTGCTGGATTGCAAGCATTTCAAGTCACAAAGCACTTCTAAATGCTGAGCCATCACATTCACAGCTTATTTGTTTCATGGTTGCTGTAACGATACAGTCAACTGGATTACTTGTTAGGTTCTGGGGGCTTTCTTGATGAGCGCATTTGCCATTTAAAATTAAAGATCTGATTGACCATGAATTGTTAAGTAAACCAGAAAACCAGTGGGGAAAACTGCTTCTTGCCTATTCTCCCACCTAAAATGAAAGTCCTTATTCTGCTGCTCTTGGCATATGTGCTGAGATCCCTGGTGGAGGGAAGAAGATCAGCTCTCCTTGCATGGGCTGCTCAGGTTCCTCTAGCAGTGGCTGAAGTCGTGGTCTGTCCCCATAATGCAAAAGCCAGCATGGAAGGTCAGCGACCTGCCATAGACCTGGATCCACAGGACCATGTCCTCTGTGCAACCAGTGAACTGTGATTCCTCAGTCTTCTGTCCTGAGTGATGCGTGATTATTTCAATATGTTGTGGCTAACCAAATGAAATCAATATTTATATGCATAGCCACACTGAAATATTTGAATTAGATACACGTTTGTCACCAGCTAATTCTGAGATAATCGTGGCAAAGTATTAATTTGTTGCGCTCATCAGCTCTTGTCCCTGGACTTTGTTACTGTACTCCCCAGGGAGTAACAGCTTGTCTTCTACCACCACTGATAATAAAATGTTTTATTAAGATGGGCTGAGAGAACACAGTCGTCTTTGCAATACCTGTTTTTACAAGGGAAAATTAAAGAAATGGTCTCAGTGAAGAAGAGCACTCTATGTTCTTGCACACTTTCTTTTCTTACTGTTCTTTGGAGGGGGGAAACATCTTGCCTGTGAACAATCCCCTGGCAATGCAGGTGCTCTACTGCAGCCAGAATTTGCCTGGTGTATCTCCTTATTTCCCTTTCCACCAGCCTCTTTTTGTCACAAATTCTGTCCAGGAGGTCCCCACCGAGGCACAGCTCCATCACCATGTAATAGGAGTTGTCAGTCTCCAAGGTCTCATATAGCCGAACAACGTTGGGATGCTTAATCATCTGGTGTATCCGTGGCTCACGCTTCATATTTTTGAAAACATAGGAATCCTGCTTGGCTTTTCTCTTGTCAATGACTTTTATGGCTACCTAAATTGCAGGATATATGCAAATTGGCAACAAGCTTTGCAACCTAGATTAATTTTCAAAAGGATGGGGAGAAAGCTGACATGGGAGAAGCTAGTTTTGACGTGATGTTGATAATCAGTATCACAGAGGGAGACAGATGGAAGAATATACTTTTTATTTCTCTTGAAAGCCAAAACAAGAAGGCTGAACTGTCATATCTATCTATCTGATTGCATTAATAAATACGCATATATGAATTGTTCTCAAGTGCAAAAAATCCCTACATGCTTGACAGTTAACTGCATCTGTACTGTACCACTTTTTTTTTCTAACATGTTCCCTTCTGACTTGGTCTAAAAGCCATTCAAGATACCGGCTATAATGAGCTGGGATTAGGCCCTTTGCAGTTTGGGCAGCTAGTCAGCCAGTGAAGCTACTGAAGCCATAAGAAAAATAAAAATCAAAAAAGCACTAGATAGTAATCCACCTTTCCACAGTTACATCTAGTGGTACGTTATTTTAGCCCAACTGAGCTAGAGATAACAGATGTTATCTGTATCCTACCATATAAATGATTGCTGTTGGAGTGGCTGGCTTTTCAATAAGTGTTGTCTATAGCTTTAAAGGTCAGATATGTGGCACTAATTACTCAGTGAGGATTATCAGGGAAAACAGATTTGAAATTGTCCTTATGCCATTATCTTATTCTCTTTCAGTGGGACGATATCTTTGTTATCTATATTGTTTTATAATTGTGAAAACAGTTGCACTCAGTACATATTCACACATGTGACTCATTATACATGAGCAATAAACTCAATTTATGAGGTTAATTTATGAGGATAAGGTTCAGAGGATAATTCACTGAGTAGATTGTGGTTTGCGGATTAAATGGTCTGAAATTTCTGGCATAAGTTAGTGTGAGGTTATTTGCGTTTCCTAGTGCGTGGTACCTTCTCATTAGGAGCTTACCTTCTCCCCCATGGGGATGTGCAGCCTCTCCATTACCTTGGCAAAGGAGCCCTTGTTGATCATTTTGCCTACTAGGTAATTCCCAACTTGCCTGGAATGAGGGAAAGTCTTCCCAGTCTCTTGGGGCATCTTGTTAAAACAAGCAGGTATTTGTATATCCTTTAAGATTTTCTCCCATTCTGGTAATATCCCATCCAAGTTGCCACTATCTGTCATTTTGTCATCCAAGTCTGCTTTCATTGCTGTGGGCATCCCTGGAGAGTCAGGTTTGTATTGCTGCTTTCCAGATGTAGCTTCTGATTCACAGCAGATCCAGGCATTTAGTCTGTACATCTTGTGGTGCAAGTGCCATCCTGCTGATCACACAGCAACTAATCCTTTCCCTCCGAGACTCCGTGTTTGTCACTGATCTCTACCCTGGGCACACAGATCTGCTCAAGCAGAACCAAGTGGTAGATTATTAACCTAACCTGATACGCAATGTCAGTTAATGGTCCAGAGCTGCCGAGTCAGATGACATATAACCCCAGCACTAGCCTGGAATATATGGCGCACTTCCTGCTACAATAGTTCCTTAAACAAGTTGCACGAAACTAAACCGAGCCCCAGTTTTCCTTGCATGCAAATTGCTGGTGTGCAAGGGCACAACATATTCTGAAAACACCATGGTACCTAGCATGAATGCAAAGCTGTGTTATGTACCTGATGCTGTGCAAGCATTTACACATTTGCTGTGTAAAGCATATAAATATATATGCACTTGTAGCACATTTAAGTCCCAGGGTCCTGGCCTGATTCCAGGTCAGGTATCTTGCATTTCCTGGGACTTGATTCCTGTTCTGTAAAATGTAGCAGTGGGGACAGAGTGTGTGTGTGTGTGAGCTTTTTCCTCCTTACAGCAATGAAAGTTAAAAAGAAGAAAAGAGAGTTCCTTTCTACAGCTGTTGTCTATCTGTATCTGTCTTCATTACCTGGGTTCTTTCCAAAGTCACGGAGCGAGAAAAGAGCCTTTCCAGAGAGTGCTTTCACATACCTGCAATTTGAGCCGGGAGTTGCCATCTCTCTCCACTGACTACAGTGGAAGCTTAGGGAACCAAAGCCCTTCCCATAACTTAGTGCGATGACGAATCCTTTCTCCACCCTTTGTCATTTGGAGTTGAACAATAAGCGGCATCCTCCTTGCCTGATTTGACTTGTGAAGCTCATGAAGGGCAAAAAATTTGCCAGGATGAGTGGAAATGAGAAGGAATTTTTTAAAAAGTGTTTAAAATCCAAAATGGATTTACTGTACGCTTTGCAGTTCAAACTCTTGTGGGTGAGTTCAACATACCGCCATCTGCGTGCAGCTGCTCACAGGCACAGGGCAACCCCTTGCCTTTCAGTGTCTAAGTAAAAGATAAAGTCTCACTAAGCTGAGCAGGTTTCATCTTCATAACATGTGACAACTTCAGTTGTCACACTTTGAGCTGTATCAGTTGCCCAGCTGGAATGGGACTTTGTTTGCTAACTGAAGTGCCTATTTTCTATTCCTTACAGAAAGCCAGAAACAAAGGAGAGATGGTTTTCTGAGGGAAGAACGAGGAAATTCTCCTGGATTTGTGCTTATTATTTGCTCTGCCTCCTTCCCATCTTCCTAAACCACTGTTCATCAACTTTCCCACTAAAACCAAGAAAATAAAAGTGAGGGAAACCACTGTATGGAACAGAAACCCCATATTTCTGGCATATTTCAGAAGAAAGGAAAAAAAACTCTTTAAAAATATAACAAACATTTAAAGCAGGCTGAGAGAGTTGGGGTTGTTCAGCCTGGAAAAGAGAAGGCTCCGGGGAGACCTTATAGCAGCCTTCCAATACTTGAAGGGGGCCTACAAGAAGGCCAGAGAGGGACTTTTTACAAGAGCATGTAGTGATAGGACAAGGGGTAATGGCTTTAAACTGAAAGAGGGTAGATTTAGATTAGATATGGAAGAAATTCTTCTCTGTGAGGGTGGTGAGGCACTGGAACAGGTTGCCCGGAGCAGCTGCGGATCCCTGGAAGTGTTCAAGGCCAGGTTGGATGGGACTTTGACCAACCTGGTCTAGTGGAAGGTGTCCCTGCCAATGGCAGGGGGATTGGAACTAGATGATCTTTAAGGTCCCTTCCAACCTAAACCGTTCTATGATTCTATGATAGCTAGCTAAGTTAACTATTGCTATTTTTGGGGAAAGTCCCAGCCTGACACCTTGAAAAATGCTGAAGTCGAAAAGCTTCCAAATGCGTTTCAAAGTAATTTTTTTGGCAGGGTGGAAGATTAAAAAAAGGAGGCAGGGCAAAGGAGAAAATGAGAGTCCACCACTGTGTTAGGGAGTCCACAACTACTGATCACAAGCCAAATGAAGCTGAAATCCTGGCTGAGAAGGGAGCTGTTTGCCAGCGCTAGTAGTGTCTCTGCTCTGTGATATGGCTGCTATGTGATGTGCTGCATTGCAATGTGAAAAAAGTGTGAGAAGAGACCTAATAAAGCAGATCTCTGATAGAAGAGAGATGTCAATAAGGAATAATCTCCATCAAGGAGGAGGGGTTAGCACCATAGAAGGAATGACCACCTTAATGGCTTCAAAAAACTAACAGCCCTTCTCCCGAAACAAGCCCTGGGGTAAACCATTGCATATATTTACCACTTTGCACTCATTTGGGGGGGTAGGAGGGCAGGCAGTTCTGCTGCCTTGAGAAATAAAAAAACTCAAACAAACAAAACCCCAGATCTGAAGACGCTATATAGTTTTCCTATCAGCAAGTGAAAAAAAGGGTTTTGTATAAATTGGAGACTAACTCTAGGTTTGAGAAGACAATTTTTGCTTTATCACTCCATATTCTTAGTACCCTTCTAGGGAAATTGAAATGAAAAGTGTTTCTCATGATACATGCTACTGATCCAGAAAATATGAGACCGCACGTGTGCGGGAATTAACTTTATGCAAAGGCCAGGATAGTTAAACAACCTCATTACATCCAGCAGAAATAAAACAGCATGAGCAGGAATTTGTCACTTCACAGCCACCGTCTTGAATTTCCTCCTGTGAAGCAAAATCCTGACTGTAGCTGTATCCAAAGCATTTCTTGTCTCACATTAGAGATGAGGCAACGTAGTCCTGGTTTCTGGTTTTTGCCATTGCAGGATGAAGCCTTGGCTTAATGAAAGGCTGGGCTTTACTTCTTGCAGTAATTCTTTTTGAAGTCTTTGCTGCGGTGGGCTGGGAGACAAGGCTTGTTAGTCGGGAGGCAGCATCCCACTGGAGACAGGTCTCATTAGCTGGGAGGCAGCATCCTACTCTCAGGACAAAAGTCAGCCTCTCCTCCTGGATCAACATTGCCATAGAGATCTACCGGCATGCACAGAACTAGTGCAAACACCTCTTTTCCAAGAGTGGTGCTTTAATGCACACATAGTCTTAGGTGCTTTGGCAACTCTCCCCACTCCCTTGACTTTTGACTTTCCCACTAACCGCTGTCGCCTGCTGCTTGAGGTACTAATGGTGCTGGCTTAGGTCCTGAGCTTGGCCCACTTTGGAGGACTTGAAGGGGTTGCAAACAGTTCATATTTCCACATGGCTTAGGTTACTTGAATGCAGGACGTAGGCTCAGCAGCTCCTTTTAAGACTGAAAGCCTTTCAAGTTTCATGCTGAGAAGCGGGGATTTCCTTTTCAGAGAAGGAAATCCAAGATGGTGGCATCTAAATGTGGTGAATGGAGCAAATAAGGGGAAAAAAATGGTTTGAAGACACGGTAGGAGGAATTTCATCTAAATAGCGACCTTACAGTCTGTATTGTAATAAGTCTCAGATCCTGGAACCACTTCAGTCTGTGTTTTATAACGTACCTAAGACATGCCCTTATTGCACTGTAACACCTGCCATATTGTAAGTTATTTCTGACTTCTCATACTCTTTTTGGCAGCCATGGAGTTTACTTTAGAAGTTACTGCATGTGCAATTTCAGCAGCTTTTCTGCAGGATTTACTTACTGCCACGCGTTAAGGGGTTAAGAAGGCATGCACTCAAGGGTGGGCCAGACTCTCTTCTCAGAATGGTGTAAATCAGGGATTACTCTCTTTCGAAAGTCATAGTACTTCCTTAGTCAAAGAGGTGACTATTCTTCACCACCAAGAGACCAGTGGAATCAGAAACATATGGGTTGTTATTTTCTTGGTATCGATCTGGTCCAGCACTCACACAAGTGAATGGGAATATTTCTTTTGTCTTCATAAGGAGTTGGATCAGGCTGTAAAAGCGCAAGAGACTTTGTTCTCCATAATATGTTAAATTTTAATTCATGTAAGTGTATTTCCAAGATGTCACTCATGAACATGTTTTACTCACACAATCCATATCGCCACTAAATTTATATCTGATTCTGCACTGATTCCTTAGGCTAGCTGTTAAATTAAAAGAAAGATGAATAGGTTTACTTTGCAGATAGTCCTTGTCTTTCTGTCATGCAATATATGCTTACCAGATTTGAAAAAAATTTCTTATGTGTGTGGATATTTATTTTCAGATTATTTTCCATTTCTAGGAAAGAAATCTTGCACCTTTTATTAATTGTCCATGAGTACTGATTCATGGTATATTTTAGATGGAGTATTTACGTCAGACCTGTATTTCCTCCAAATGAGGGTCTTTGTTTCTCAGGCATATTGGCAACTTTGATCTAGTAACCCTTACTTGACTCCTTGAGGTAGCCTTTATAGTTTCTTTCATGTTTCAGTATTGTGTCTGGTTCTTGAATGCATATAAGAATACTAAAACCAAAAATCATCCATATTGGGTCAGACTGAAAGTCTGTCTAGTCAGTGTCCAGTCCTTGAGCATGGCCAAAACGAGATACCTGGAGTCAAGCATGTCAGGTGAAGCCTATATGATACCTCCCAGTAATACATCCCAGCTCCAACCACTTGCTACTCAAGGGTTTCATAAGCTTCATAAGGTGGCTTCTGTGGACTCCATACATATCTAACAATATCTTTCAAACCCTATGGATACACATGGCTTTTATCTTTAAACCCAACATATTCTTAACTGTTATGCTATGATGAGATGTAGTAGTCCTTCATATATGTGTGGACCAGACACAGGAATGGCAGAAGTATCTCAGTAACCTACTTCCACTTTGGCTTGAAAGAAACAGTGATGGGAGAAGCAACAGTAATTTCCAATACCCAAATCATATTTGACATCTACCACCAAAAGTGCCCACGGATTATGTTTATACCGATCTTTTGGAAACTGAGCTCAAATGTTCAGCTCATTACATAAAAGCACTAAGGATTTATGGTCAGAATTGTGAGGTGGATTCAGATTGCTGGTAAAAACTAAGAGTTTCAAAGCTTTTTGCTGACACTGGAGTTCTTTTTCTATTATATCACTTTTTTCTGTTTCAAAATTGCTCTAAATATTTTGCATTAAAAGCATACATGCTGGGCAGCAAACCTGTAAATATCTGAACTTGCATTGTCACAACAAGACTGATCTGTTACCAGATTGTTAAAGGAAAACAACTGCAAGCAGAAAAAATTACAAATCTGCAGGGTATAGAAAAAAGTTATTTCAGAAAAGAAAAAAATGGAGTAGCTGCATGTACCATCACAGTTCAAGAGAGCATGGAAAATATTGAGCTGGTTAGTATCATATAGAAAGCACTAAGGAACAGATAGCCAGATTTAAACAATGCAGTAAACCAAAACATTTTACATTGCCACATATGGAAAAACGTGGACAGACGAAAGGTATTGTGCTGCATCACCCCCAGGATGGATGAGGCTGCAAATGGAGAGAAAGAAGGAAAGTGGACCTCTAGGAATGCACCACTATACAATGCCATGCCAATTTCCAACATTACCTGACTTTGCCCAGCTTAACTTTCAAGGCCAAAAATAACACTTTCAGCTTTGATCCCAAAACCATAAGCATCCAGTGAGGATTGTGAAGAGTTGGTTTGTTTGGGTTTGGTTTTTTGGGGTTTTTTTTTGTGACTGGGGCAAGATACTCGTCAAGGTGACTGCAAAGACCACAGTGTCTGGGTTGTTTTATTTGTTTACCTGTAGCCTGATGAAGGACCAAACTGTTATGCATTCATGAAAGGCAGCATTGCTATGGGTATTTATTTACTTTTTGACCTCTTTGGCACCTCCATCTGTCTTTGGTGGGGTTAAGTTCAAGAAGACAACTTAACTTAGTAATGTACGATTAGGTGTCCTCATGGGGGGCAGTAAAGGGGCTCAGTTGCCTAAACTTAGGCACCTAGTGGTATTTGAATTGCTCACAGGTATCTTGTCAGCTTTCAGTTTCTGCTCAAGACAGTCATGAGTATCCCCAGCGTCCCATGTCAGATCTGCCAGCCCCATGAGGGTGTCTTGGATACCACGGAGCATCTCAAATCACACTAGACGTATACATTAGTCAATTGGACTGAGCTCTCAGTGGCAAGCTAAGGATGAGATGAATCACTGCCAAGGCTTCTCCAACTGTACTAGGATCTCCACCCAGTACAGTGGGAGCTTTGACCCTCCTCTTGCCCACAGACACTGGCATGTAGATCCTTCCACGTAGGAGTTTTGATCTCAGGTAGAAACCACTCCTCAGTGTGCAGAGCACATCTGTGAAGACAATTCTGTGCCCTTGATAACCTGTTAATTTTAAAACAGCTTTTATCACGGCATCATCATAAAGTTTTACATGTAATGCTATGATTCTCAGCCACTTGATGACTTCAGGAGACAAAGTTGTATTGCTGGAGCTATTCATTGATTAGATAAAGTCAGATCTCATTATTACTTTTCTTCATTAATGCCTTTTGGAAAAGGAGAGATATGCTTATTTTTTTGTGAGTTTGTCTTTATTGAACTCAGGGGAAATCAACAGTATCAAACTAATTCTTAATGGCCTGAACTTAGAATGAACTCCCTTTTTCGGCAATTTTTTGTTGTTTGTTTTATATTTGCTTTACTGCTCTGAATATAAGAAAGCGATACTGTTATTGTCTGGAGCCAGCTGTAGTGGGAAATTTTTTCGTTCCCTAAAACTCTCAGTATAGTCCTAACACTGTCCTTGCTCAAGTCAATGAAAAACTACCTCTCACTGAAATGGGAGCAGAATCATGACAATAAATAGTCCTGAAAACCCACGGAAGATGGGTGGAGAGCATACCATTTCCTAATACACTTTAATGCAAACATATGTTGGACCGTCAATTAATAATGATCACTGGAGACCATAAGAAGGGTGGACAATTACAAGAAAAAATAGTTTCTTAGATTTTTTGCTTGTGTTCACAGGTTTAATATACTGCTGGCAGCAAAGAGGCAAATGGGAGCCATTAGTTTGCATGATTCTGAGATTTCACCTTATTTTTCTTCTGTCTTTCAGCCCTCACCATCCAGAGTTTCCAAGTATGCAGTACCATGTAGGAGTTGTACCCTCCATCCAGTGCCCAAGATCATTGACATACTGAACACATAAAGGTCACAAATTGTACAGGATCAATGCTTTTTTTTTGTTATGTTAAGAATACAAATCATGACTTCATATTACAGTATCCGTGTTCTTGCTTGTCCATCTACCAGCTGAAGTAATAGAGTTCTGTATTGAACTGCATCTTCTGTTTGCTGAATTACCTTTTGCAAGCAATGTAATATGCTGCTTACATGTTGCTTTTTTACAGTGGCATTGTTTTGAGGCCAGTTGGCCACCACGTGCATGGTCATTTACCACAGGGAAAAATGAAAGCTGAAAATATCTTGATCTTTGCAAGCCCCACAGTTTCTGAGTGGGTGAATTCCCTGTTATGATCTTGCAAATTGATAGCCAGTGCTTTGGGGATAGACAAGCTTCTCTAGTGGTAGAATTTTTCAGGCAAGCTGGAGCCTAGTCACTTGTACCTGGCTGAAGTGTAAGAAAGTAGGAGAAAGCATGAATCCTTGATCTTACTGACACCTGGTTCCTGCAGTGGGAAACGAGTGTGCACCTTTTGGGTTTCCTTCTTACTGAGAGGTTAATCAGTCTTGAGGGAGACAGCTTTACTTGTCCTTTATCCCACATGAGAAAAGGAGAGATGTCAATACTGTCTGGCTGATTTAGTGAAAACATAATACCCCAAATAAGCAGCATGCACCTTTCCTAGCATAAACTAAGTTCTCTATGAAGGTTGTGGAGGAATTTATATAACATGTTTTTTTCCACCCCCAAAAGCTAGAGTTCAATAACCTGCTCTTGACTATCCCCATTTTCCACAGCTTGCTTGATGACAAGTTTACAGATGTGAGAGAATCTTTTGCACAGCCGTGCTTTCCTTCCCTTGGGATGCTCAGCATGGTTTGCCCAAAGCTGCAGTGTCAGCTGAGAATCCAGTGTCATATATGACAGAATCATGAAATAGATGAGTTTGGAAGGGACCTCTGGAGGTCATCTCGTCCAACTTCCCTGGTCAAGCAGGGTCAGCCAGAGCAGGTTGCTGAGGATTGTGTCCAATGGAGTTTTGAATATCTCCGAGGATGGAAACTCCACAACCTCACTGGGCAACCTTCCCCAGTGCTCAGTCACCCTCACAATAGAAGATGCTCAGAGGGAACCTCCCGTGTTTCAGTTTGTGCCCATTTGCTTTGTCACTGGATACCACTGGGAAAGAGTCCGGGGACCCCAGAACTGGAGCCAGCACTCCAGATGTGTCTCACCAGAGCTGAGCGGAGAGGAAGGATCACATCGCTCGACCTGCTGTTAATGGTCCCACTCATGCAGCCCAGGAGGCTGTTGGCAGTCCTTGCTGCAAGAGTGCATTGCTTGCTCATGGTCAAATATACAACATGGCTGCCTTGAGGGTAGGATCAAGGGGCACCATTCTGGTTTTGTCTTCATTGCTTTTGTAAATATTTTTTCAGTGTCCTAAAAAGGGATGAGGTAGGCGAAGAGGATAAAAACAGCGTCAGAAGAGTAAGTGTGCAACCCCAGTTAATTCTGGGCTGTAGAGGCACAAGGATAGCTTTGAAGTTACTGGTTCTGGGTGTCGATAAAGGAAGACACTCATTGCCAACTCTCCTCTCAATTGCCACTTGAGAAATAACTCCATTAAGCGACTAAACCAGAACGAAATCCATTTAAAAAGGAAATGAAATGCATTAAAAAAATGTAAACTCCCACAGCAGACATGTGAAGACCAGTAAACAGACTAGGAAACACTGTAGGATGCATGGTCATGACTTTAATAATAATAAGCTGAAGATTCTAGACAAGAATCTAGACAGGGTATACTCAAGAAACATACCCTTCTGCTTGTATACTTGGGGGGGTTTATGTTTTTGCTTGTATAGTTTCTTAGGACAATCACAAGATTTGATGTGATAAATCTGAGAGAAAAATTCCTTTGGTAGGAGGTAAACAAAATAATGGGGCTCTTTCAGTGGGTAGCAACTTTTAAGAAGTATTTCTGCTTTTTAATTAGTTAGCCAGTATTTTTATTACTAAAGAGTTCAAGTTTTTGAGCAGTACTGTGGAAAGAAGTTCTAGACCTCTCAGAACTACAAATGTTTGGCATAATTTCTTCAGCCTTCATATTAATTTCTCAGCAGCTGCTAAGTCAGGGATATCCACAGGATATCTAGACAATGTGAAAGCAGTAAATCTGATCGAATGGAGCCCCAATTGGAAGACTTTGAACAGAGGAAAGAAGTGTCTTGCACGGTTGTGCTGATGACATCCCGCTGATAGCACATATTCCTATGGGAGCAGTTGCTGAAATTAAGGAGGGTGAAATAGGAGTAACAAGCTTCAGTATGGTGGAACCCTGCACAACACATCAAGAGCTGGAAGCACTGTGTGCCACCAAAGCAAAACCTGAAATCCCGGTCCTACTGTGCCAACAACTAAAATGGGCATTAAAAAGAATGTAAATAGCAGCAGACTTGGTGCAAATAGTAATTGGGTGCAATGTGTCCCAGACTGTGCCATTCTTCTTTCAGAGGTTTTGGTTGTTACGTGAGATTTCACCAAACCAACTGCAGTTAGCAATACAGATCCCAACCTGAGTAGCCACCATCAACTGTCATTTGTAAGACTGGAACAAGCTGGGATTTTTTAAAATGAAACAATTTTTCCCTAGGCAAATAACAAACTGATGTTTCGTGGGAATGTACCAATTCTGATGAGAATGATTTCGCTGCTCCAGGGTAGAATTTGATTTGAAAATGAAAGAGAGATTACAGGACAAAGCAAATAACAATTTGGTGGCTAAAGCTTTCCTATGGACTGTCGGAGACAACCACCTCCCGAGCCCTCCAAAGTCGTCTGGCACCCAGAGAAATGCTTTAACAGCAATCATGGGGAAGCTGCCCCACTTCTGTAAATGAATGAAGGTTCATTAAGACAGAAAAGGCGAAACTGGACTACTGACTCATTGCCTAAAGCATTGTCTTGGATATAAAAGCAGCTGGAAATGGAAGGATTTGAACTTCAGTTTCTCTTGTCCCAGCCCAACTAGTGGCTATTGTGTTGGTCTTCTCCTTGAGCTCCATTCTTGTCATGGACAAGATTTCAGGGATTTGGTGGCATTCTAATGCAGAATGAATTACTTTTCTTTTCCACTGTCTTGAAAAAATCTTCTGAGGTGAGAAAAACATCTCCTGCTCAGTTCTGATGAGCCCAAGCCCAATATTGGCAAGATCTTACTCCTCTGAAGTTAGACATAAGCCTCCCAGTGACTCCACTGGGAGAGGGTAATTTCTTAGGAATATACTGCTCTGTAGAAAAACTACATTCTTTTATTTTTTTCTAATTATCTGGAATTCAGAAAAGCAGGCTGTTCTAGGGTGATGTGCCTTCCTGAAAAGACATTCCGCAAACACATCAAGAAATGCAACTGGAGTGAAAGGGGTGCAAAGGTTAGAGAAAGGGTCCCGCTGCATTAAGGCTAAGTCAGGCTGTGCTGTCCTTCACACCTTCCTAACCCTGGTCTGTAGAACACAGCCTCAGTGGAAGTCCTCATCCTTTACCCTGTCTTGCTATGTCTTTTTTACAGGCTCCCTTGTAGCCTACTGTAGCCTTCACATGCATGGGTATGAAATCTCTGAGCAGCACTAAAATGATAAAAAAAAAAAAGGGAAAATATTAACCCATTCTCTGTGTATCTTATTTGGGCTGCTCCCCTTACCACCTTTCCATTAAATTGATTGCTTTTTGAATTTGAAAGGAAGAGTAAGGATGAAAGAGCGTGTTTCCATGCAAGTTATTTTATTTATTTATTTAAATTGTGAGCTGCAGAGCTTGTACCGACACGGTGAGCAACAGGAATGAACTGGAGAGTAAGGCCTATTGTGCAGCCCTATTGACAAGCTGTCAGGTTTAACTGACCTGAATTTTTTTGCACCATGAGACAATATACTGAGACCATGACAGGGCTGTCCATTTTCAGAAATAGTTATGAGAAGGAAGAGGAGATAAAACCTTTTTCTCCCTAAGAACCTATGCAGAATGCAGTTTGTACCGCCATTGGATTCTGATTCCTCTCTGGATCAATAAATTAGTAACACATCAAGACAAATGACATCTCTGCAAAGGAGAGCTCCCCTCTGTGGGTTTCTCTCTTGGCATAAAAAGTGTTTGATCTGGTTGTGCTGTCATAAAATATAAGAGCTACTTCACCATCTTTCCGGACTTTGGTTTACTAACTAAAACTGACAGGGTACCTGTTTCTCAGCGTTAATCTGAGATGGTATGTTTTTATTTGTTTATTCTTTCATTAAAGGGTTTGCTTCTTGGTGAAGAATAACAAACTGAGAAGTAAATAGTTGGAGCATTTGTAATGACTGGTCTTTGAACAGGCACTGCGACAGATAGTTTTATGCTGACAGGCAAAAGGCAAACGAGGGCAGAACAATCACTCCTGAAAGCCTTCCTTGTGCTGACAGTGTTTGCCAGGGCCAGACTTTGTTAAATCAATACCGGACGCAGGATTTTGGAAATGGTTAATACTCCTCATGCCTCATCAAACGGACCCCTGTGCACGGCCTCCAGAAAGAGCCGGGGAGCTCTGCCAGGTGCGTGCGGGGCTGCCTGTGGAGTGATGGGCAGCAGCGTCTCCTCCGTTAAACTGCAGCATGGGATTTCTTACACTCAGCAAGGTAATTCCCTGCTGATTTATATTAGGAATACAGTTTGGGAAATATCTGGTGCAGGTTGGGGGTGCCTAGGCTTTTGCGCATATGCATATGGTTTTGCCTCCTAAAACACCTTCCCTTGGTGTATCTGGAGCTGCGTTTTATTCCCAGCCCTTCTCTGGGAATAAATCCCCTGTGCTCTGGGGCTTCCTCGGGGTCGGTGCTGCCACAAGAGGGAGCGCAGCTGCTGGGGAGGGCCAGCAGACACCTCCGGGCATGCACACAGCCCGGCAGCCTCAGCAGAAGGCATCCTTTAAAAAACACCCAGCAGCAAAGGCAAATCATTCGGCAGGTTTGTTAAAATGTGAAGGCCTACTTGAGAAGGGGATGAGGTAGCAATATATTTTGGTTTTAGAGTGGAAAAGGAATTTTTCCCCTATTAGCCAAGTCAAGGGTGAGGCAGGGGTAGGTTAAGCCCACAACCCCTTCTAGAAGGATAATTTTGCATGCTACATCTGCCAGGTAAACAGCATGTGCGTGCAACACATGCAACAGTGCTGGCGAGTTGCTTATAAATCAGATAATTAAAGATGTAGCTGACTATAATGTCTTGAAGGAGGCTCAGCATTGGGCAGTGACTTTTATTTACAATTCAACAGTTAAACATATTATACTGCATAAACCTTGAAATGGCTTGATTATAAAATGTGTTTTGGAAAGTCCGTGTGCCTTCCCCACAGAGTGCTAAACCTGGTGAAAAATGGGTAGCATCAATAAACACCAAACCTTGTACCAATAAATGTGTTCCCTTCATTACTCAGGGAGCCCAGAGCTATGGAAGTATAAAAGGCCCCATTCTCCCCTACAGGGGAATAACACATGTAGGGTAGAGGAAACTCAATGAATTTCAGCGTGCAGTTTCCTGCTCACTTCTCCGTGGGAGGGGGATGGGTAAGGACTTAGGGCTTGCTTTCTCCACGGGACAAAAAAATAGCTGCCTCCCTAATTCACAGATGCTGGGAAACCCAGAGCGTCAGGAACATCTTTTCTAGTTAACTGTCCCACAGACTGCTTTTGCAGTTGTCATTAGGTACCCCTCACAAGTGCATTTTTTTAAGAAGTCAGGCAAATAAGTTGTGTGTCCCAGCCCTGTCATTTGCACGAGAGAGGTGGGAGCTGTGTGTTCGTGCAGTGCTCCAGGCACCCTGACAGACCTTCACACTGGCACAGTGTTTGGCGGTAAATTGCAGCTTTTGAGTTCCTGCAATCCTAATGGGCAGTGGGAGATCTGCTATGTTTTTAGAATAAATTAAAATTGCATTGCTGCCATGAAATTATGCAGGATGGTTATTATGCTCCCTATATTACATGTGCTTTATGTATATATATAAAAATATACAAAGAGAGGGCATGCATAATTTCTCTGAAGTTTCTAAAGAAACCTGTTCGTCTGATGCAGATGAGGTATAGTAGTATTTGTTGATTCACATCACTACAGCAGCAGCTACCTTCATCATCCCAGGAACTGAACTTGGGGACTGCCCCAGACCCAACTCTGTGCACGTGAAGGTGTCTGATGGGAGGCAGATGCTGGTCCTGTGGGAGACATGGAGAAGACTTTGACAATCTGGTCGATGGTTTTCTCTCTTGGTTGGGGGGGGTTGGGTCTTTTCCACCCTCTCCTCCTTCCTCTTGCACTCTGCAAAGCTGGATTCCAGTCAGATCAGGGTAAAATTGGGGTATGTTGCAGTGGCTGAGTTCCCAAAACGTCATTTTTTTGCAGTAAGGTTTCTTCCTTCGGCTGGCTCAGATCTCAGTTTGAGCCTAAAGGTCGTCTTTCCCAGACTTTGAATCAGATCCAGAGATGGGTCTATACGTTGTCTGTGTATGTGTGTTGTATGCTTTTAAGTATCTGCAGAGTTATGACAACCTTAGTCTTTTTAGAAGATTATTCCCTTTGCCTTAAGTGACTTTTTTTACCTGACCTGTAACTTGAATAAGGATTATCCCATGCATCTTTACCCGTGGTCTGGAAAAACTGGTTGAACTTGCTTTGGGTTTTTTTGAGTAAGCTTTCCCTTTTTCACCTGACTTTGTCAAACATAAAACCCAAACAAAGTGTGTTGGCAGAAGTGCCCCCCACCATGCCTCTGTGCAATCTCTCTGAAAAAGCAAAGCAGGAGCCTCCCCAAATGTGACAGTTGTTGCAGATGCATTACCCCTGTGTGGCAGATGAGAGAATAAACAACATATGGGAGATGCTAAGTGCTGCTCCAACGCTATAGCAATGAGCACAAGATAAGAGCCCCTGTAAAACAAAATAGACTTTTTGCCCTAATCTGCTTTAAAGTGCCATAAAATTACATTTATTTCAGGCACTTTTCCTTAGCCCTTGTTTTCATTATGTTGTTCTTGAAGATTTAAGTCAGTGTATCTGAGCACAGACCCCATGCAGTTCCTCAGATAATCAGAAAGGTGCTTATCCTGAAAATTCACTTGAGCCGCTGAAATTCACGAATTGGCTTTTCCTTTTCCATGCCAGGGGTTGCTTTCCTTCTACCGCAGCAGCAGCCTGTGGCTCCTAACCATAGCTCATGTTTGCCCCCAAAATATGCCGGGAGCTGCTCTGCAGACCCCCGCGCTGCCTGTGCCCTGAGCCCCCTGCCCAGGCCAGGAGGCTGCTCAGTCCAGGGCACGCCGTGGTGGCTGTTTTATCCAGGCAGGAGAGACCCTCTCCTGTAAACACTTCAGCATGGGTGTGCTACCTTCAGGAAAGGTGCTTCTGTTGCTAAATATCTGACAAAGTTTTAAGAACTTATTATTTTGGACTCTTAACCCACTCTGGTAGTGAAAGCATGAGTCAATAGTGGGGTTATTTATTTGTTATTTGCCCATTGCTGTAGACAGCTATAACAGTTACAATAACTTTGATCTTTTGTTTTCCCCACTTGGAGAAGTCCTCGTTACCAAAACATCACCTCTGACCTTTTTTTATATTTTCAGCATGCGTTTTATTAACTCCTTTTTCATATGGGACATGTGGTGTCTGCCACTTGGTACAAAGGAGACAAAGTTTGCACTTCTGATGCAAAGGGCAGCAGTGAGGAAGCTGGCTCCTTGCCAACAGTTTATTAAAAAAAAAAAATTATGGGGAGGGGTGAATTAAATCTGTGCATATAAAATCAGACTTTCTTTGGGCTCACTGCTGGGACAAGTCTATTGCACTTAACAGGATTCAGCTAGGGAAAGTGGAGCACATCCTTATCCCACCCTGTGCGTGCACTTTACGCAGAGATGATAAATTTCAATCAATTGCCCAAGGAATTTATTTTCACAACACCTTTTTACTTCCCAGGCTAAGAAAAAGGCATCCGGCCCTTCCCTGCCAGTAACACTGGAGGTTTTGCACTTATTATACGTTTGGTGAAACAGTATGCGACAGTGAAAATTTACTAGATGTTGCAGAAAGAAGCAAGGAAAAGTTAAAGCACAGCCTAGAAAAATAAAATGAGTACTGTTTGCGTGTACTTTTATTGATTTCTGACAGCGCTGTTATTTTCAGGGACAACAGAAGGGAAAAGAATTTCAGTCTTTGAATGGATGAGTGATATACTACCCCCCCTTTTTAACTAGTCTTTTTCTTTTTTTTTTTTTTGTGCTGGTGTGTGCATGTGCAGAAGGGTGTCTACCTAATTGGCCTCAAGAGGGGATTAAACTAAATAAAATCACGGTCCACAGGGGGCCTCTAAATATGGCTTTTTAATTTGAAAATTTTTGTGGGTTCCAGTGTAATTCAAGCTTTTCAAGCTTTATTAGTGCACAGTCGTTCGTGCAGCTTGCAAAGCTCCCATCTCGGCGAGTTTGATATGCCCGCCCCTGCTCAAGCAGAAGACAGAGCGCTCTCTTCAGCTGCAAAACACACTCTGTGACATAACAAAAGCCCTACTGTAAATAAAAGACATGTTAAGAACAGTGACAGGAGGCAGCAGAAACTGGCAACGCGCATCCAGGCAGCGACGCCACTTGAAAGTGGTACTAAACAGAGGTAATGACAGTCAGCAAGCATCTCTCTGCTCTGCCTGCAACAGAGGCGCTGGGAGCAGATAGGAGTAAATACCAGCAATTTTACATGTTCACTTGTAATAAAAGTCAAAATATGCAGCTTGGTGTAACTAATTGCTGTGGAAGGAGAACGAACCAATAGTGCTCGTTGCTGTGAAACTGTTAATGGAGAACTTATGGAGAGAAAGTCCAAGTTCTGTCGTCCAAATTGGAATGTGAAAGAAATCTGTTGGAAGGTGATGACAGAAATGAAGTAAAACAGTTGTTTCCTGATCCATGTGCCAGATGTGTCACATACTGTGATAAATAAGATCTGCATCTTACACTCCAGAAATTGGGGAATATTACAAGCGTTTATTATAGTGAGGTACAAAAAAATGTACTTGAAATGCTTTGTTTCTCCTGGCACCAAGCAGTGAGAAGTTATTGCACAATGCCTGGAGCTGCTAATTCTTTTGTTTAGGTTCAATCCAACACAGCCTATTAAAAGCTTAAATTCAATTTTATTGTTAAGGTATTTATTAACTGATTATGAAAAGACATTAAAGGGCTCATAATTAAACTACTAAATTGTTCCTTACCTTGACGAATCCCCCATTTTCCAAGACTGACTTCCATAGTATAAAATATCAGGGTTTTAATTTAGAGAAGAATGCTGCTCACAGGCAAACCCCAGCTTTTCCTTCAGCTCTTGAGTCGATCCCAGGCTGCCTTGCTGCTGTTCATAAGCCCAGAATATCATGGCAGAAAGCCTAATGCATCGGTGGCATTTCTTGGGAAGACTGCTCTGCAGGTTTGTGGCATGTTGTCACACATTTGCAGAAATAGCTGCATGTTGATGTTGGATAACCTAGTCTTATTACTCAGGAAAAAAGTCTCATTGACTTTTGGCCCATATGCTTTTGAAAATGTGTATTGTGAACAGCTTGCTAGCCCTGCTGAGACTGGAGGCACATGCTTCCAGGGAAAGCAGATTCCCAGAGTAAGATGCAGTTCCCAAAGATTGCTATCTAAATACTCCCCCAAATTCAAAGCCTGGAAAGACAGTGGGAGCTGAGTGACTGGATCTCCGACACCAGGTCAGCGTAGGACCTCAAAGAGTCTGCCGGCCCTCCAAGCCAGTGATTTTATACAGGCAACTGCATCGTGCCTTCATCCAGATGACGGATGTTTGGGTGGGGTGGGATGGGTGCAGGAGGCAGCCAAGGGCGATTGAGTCTTTTTGTGTTTTCCCTTTGGTGGAAATTGCTCTGTTCATCAGAAGGGTTGGGTGCCCAGCATCTGCACCAAGGTTAATGGGGAGACTGGGTTGTCTACCCAGATGTCTTATGGCTCTCAGCTGGCTCTGGCTGTCTGTGTCCTCGCAGAGCTCACCTGCAGGGCTGTAATACTCGGTAGCCTTCCATGCTGACTTCATCAGGAGGTTTTTACTGTCAGAACAGGCAGAAAGTACACATCTGATTACTACAGGTAGAGATGAAAGCTTGAAAACCCTGATAAGCATGATTTGGGTGAACCCCTGCAGTCCCAGGAACGTGATGAACAGCAATTCCCTGCGTATGTAAGCTGTCTTTAAAAAAGAAAACCAATCTCATGGTTGCTATGCCCGTGATGACCCAGGAAGAGGTCGGTCCCTTTGCTGTGGTGCTGTGCCCAGCAGCTCAAGAAGTCTTCCCAGCCTGGCTGAGGCATTAGGCCACTGTTGTGTTCAGTCTGCCTGCTTGCTCAGGGCTGGGGTGGGTGGCCCACGTGGGGGCATTCTGGTCGGGATTCATCTCACCTGACCCTAAGTACCTAATGCAGGCTGAAGTGAACTGCACCCTCCAAGTGCCTCTGTCTCTCCTTTGACGATGAAGGGATAATGTCTCACTGCGTGTGGATGAAGTCCACCCGGGTTACCACTCATGTTGTCCAGGGTTACTCCAAAGAGACTGGTTTGAGATGCATTTCAAAAACTGAGATTCACAGAAATATTGCTTTGGGGACGTGCCAGTATCCTGACTCGGCATGTAAGACCTGTAGGTGAGTCCCAGCCAGGAACATTTCCTAAACCATGTTCTCTCCTGGTGCCCAGTTTCCCCAAACAGATCCCCTCAGGATAGTTTTTAACCTTTGCTGTGTAAGTTAGTCTGTCCCACCCTGAAGATGTGACATCATCTACGGTCTTCGTTGGTATCCCACCAGCCTTTACTCGCATTTCAGAGGAAAAGACCTCTGTATCAGTTTTAAAATTCTTGGAAACAACTTTGTTCTTACGCTACGTCTTCACTGCTGGAAGAGTGTTTGCTAATCCCGTGGTAGATATCTCACTCTAAAACCCCAATTCAGAGCAGCACAGGTAGCTTTTACTTTGAGATAGGTCTTTCACTCCTCCTGGGATTTGCCTTCATTAGTCATATGGAAGTAAAAGCTCTCTTGCCCTCCCCTCCATTGATGTTTCCCAGTGAGATACTGAATTTAGCAACCCCACTGGAAAAAACACCGGGTTTTTTTGGCAGAGAAGCTGCAGCTGTAAGTGTTTATGGGAAATAAAGATATCTGATTAGGTTTTTTTTACACACTAAGCTGCATACCCTCTGGTAACCTTATTATTTGTTATACTGTTGGAGGCTGTGGAATAATGGAAAGAGTGCAGTTTCTCAGCGGCACAGCTAGAGCTGGCCCATCTTCCAGAGGTGCTGTTGCTGTTCAAAGATATTTTATTGAAGAAAGTGATACTGCTTTCGACAAAATCAGGCACAGCCTTACAGTAAGGGCCAGTTAGGAGCCTCAGCAAAATGTTATTATCATTCGGAGCCATGTTTACCCTTAAGGGACACGTTAGAAAAAACAATGGACAATGGGCCATACTGACAGCTTATGGGAGGAAATAAATGAAAGAAATAAAACTTACTATGCTTTTGTGAAGCTGACATGAAGACAGCTGACAAAGGTCAGTACATTACGGCTTTGCAAATGGCGAAAATATTGATTGTCCTGGCTTGTCACAGAAAGTGAAACCACCTATCGTGCACGCTGAGTACGTGAAAAAAATAGGTGATACTTACTGCAGTGAATAGCCAGTGATGAATGTGGTGAATAATGCGTGATGCACATCGCCTAAGCCAGTGAGTTGATCCCCCTGAGGCAGGGAATATTTTTATGTTGCCTCTTTATATACTGTGGGATTCGTTTCTCCTAAATGGAAAGTCCAGAACCTAAGACCTAAAGAAGAGGCCAGTCTAGCCACTTTCCTAACCTCACAGGCAGCTAAATTCATTAGGTGCTTCCCTCCTTAGGCTGAAGGATCCTGGAGCAATGAAAGTGGCCAGAAGTACCTGTTCTGGGAAGAGGATGCCTCTCTGCCTCCACACACCCTCCCAGAAGTCTGCTGTGACCCAGAGGTGGTTGGAAAGGAGCCTCAGCTCCACCTGGGGTCTTGGCAAAACCCAAGCATGGAGATGCAGTGGGGATGACGGGAGCAGGCTGAGGACTCCATCTGCTCCCTGGGACAGGGACCAAAACCTGAAATGAGAACTCACTCAAGTCAGGCATCCAAAGGACTGGGTGGACTGGATCCCTCCCAGTGTTACCAGTGACACTGGAATTCCAGTCAGGTTCACCGAGAGTCTGTGCAACAGGGGTCACGGGCAACAACTTGGGATTATTTACACCAGTGTAGTTCTCAAAGTTTACACTGTGGATTTCTTGGTCTAGCACAGATAAGCATTGCCAAAAAGAGTACATTCCTAACTCCGGTTAGATAATCCAAGTTTGCTATTTCAATCTGAATTCACTGTGAAAACAAGATGACTTGGGTTTTAGGGAGTGCCTGTATCTCAGCTCCAGGTTTTTACAGGAGCTTGGAGCAGCTCGCTCAGGTTGCTGTGTCTTTTGGGCTGTTTTCACCTAAGTCAGATAAATTGGAGCAGCAAACTTTAGAGTCAGGAAAGCTCTTAAGATCTCCCAAGAGACCTGTCCTTCACACAGAGCTGCACGTGGCTCAGTGGCTGTACAGTTGGGGCAGTGCCTGCGGCTGTGAGAGGTGCCCAATGTGACATGGGGGTGGACGTAGGTCCCCTGCCAGTCCGAGGACCTTGGGGCAGCTTTCCCTCATAACCCCTGCTGAGGATTGTCAATTCATATTTCACAGTTTGTACTGCTCTTTGCATTTAGAAAATAAAAGCTTGTCCTGTCTTTGCAAATACAGCACTGAATACGGTTCGGGTGACCCCTTGGTGAGAGCAGGGCAGCGTGTGGTGCATGAAAAGCGCAGTGTCTCCGGTGCAAACCTGGCCCTGCCATCAGCCCGACTGAAGAAATGTACGCTGGCAGTTCCCGTCTGTAGGTGTTACTGACTGACAGATAGCGATGGAGGCAGAAAAATGTCAAAGTGTTAGAAAAGTCAATATTATTAAGACCTTGCTCCCCTCGCTTCCCTGTTCTGAGTAGTTTCTTGAGTATGACCAATTACATTCTTTTTTTATGACCAGTCACAAATGCAGTTTTTATTAGCTGGTTTGCTCAATGATTCAAATGTATAGACTTTATTTCAGTCTCATTTGAGTTGGAGGAAAGCATACAAGGATTTTTGCTGGCTTAAATTAGTGGAACTGCCCCTTTGGCTGAATGACAAGGCCCTCGCCTTGTAGAGCAGAGCTCCAGCCCCGTCTCTGACTTTTGCCTGTAAATTAGTTTGTGAAGTGGTGTTTATTGCTACATTGGGAGGTTAAGACAGCCTAATTGTATGTTTGTACAGGAGAAAACATCACGCCAGAGCCTTAAGCAATTATTCTTTCCATGTCCTTTCACTGTTTAATCTTGACATTGCTCAGAGGGGAACACTGTTCAGAGGGGAAAGGAGACAATTTGTCTTCACCCTACAGCCAATTAGCAGTAAAAGTGCAGAATGGCTAATGCAATATCCACTGAAGTGCCATCGTCCGTTCATCAAGAGAAGATCCTGTAATAGCACGCACCTTGAACCCCTCGTTGGGAATTGTTCTGAGTCCATGCCTGATCACAGCCATGGATATCTCCGTGATCTATAACTGTGCTGGTTTTGGCTGGGATAGAGTTAATTTTCTTCACAGTAGCTAGTATGGGGCTATGTTTTGGATTTGTGCTGGAAACAGTGTTGATAACACAGGGATGTTTTATTTGTTGCTGAGCAGTGCTTACACAGAGTCAAGGCCTTTTCTGCTTCTCACACCACCCCGCCAGCGAGTAGGCTGGGGGTGCGCAAGAAGCTGGGAGGGGACACAGTGGGACAGCTGACCCCAACTGACCAAAGGGATATTCCATACCATATGACGTCATGCTCAGCATATAAAGCTGGGGGAAAAAGAAGGAAGGGGGGAACGTTTGGAGTAATGGCATTTGTCTTCCCAAGTAACAGTTACGTGTGATGGAGCCCTGNGGTTTGAGATAACGACAGGTTTGATTGGAATGTGCTAGATCGAATTTATAGCTGTTATGGCTGTTTAGCTATTAATTGGCAGGCTTCAGTGCTTGCCATGGGGCTTGCCTGCCTTACTGTTATTAGAGTCTAGTGCTCGTTAGTGGCTGCATTTTTCTTATGCTGCTTGCTGTACTGCTGCACTGCTGATCGCCTTACTCTG
>WAAD01043150.1:0-51570 GCA_013389945.1 Fregata magnificens | reverse complement strand
ACCTTAATGATTCTATGATTCTATGATTTCAAGAGAAATACATGAAGTAATATTCCAATCTCACTCAATTTGTATTCCTATAAATATAATATGAGGACTTGTATTTTCCATTATCTAGAGGTGTTGTAAAGTAGACTAATGCTAATATCTGTAACACAGGTGATAGCAAGTTACCGTGGATCATTTCTAAATCCCACAAAAAAACTGGTTTAAACCTTCACTTTAGGTCAGGCTTGACATCCTCACTGTTTTCTCACTGAGTCTAACCATGTGCAAAATTTCCTTTGGCATCATTTGAGGCTAGTGTTCAGAATAAAGAAGAAAGTGTTTCAAGAACTCCGTCTCTCCTTTCCAGATTTGTCTATATTGCAAGAGAAAAGGAGGATTTCCCTTTATTGCTTGCAGTGTGATTTTGATACTATTTGAACTCTATGGTTGAATAGCTCCATTGAAGTCAAAGGAAGTATTTCAGATAAGAAAGAGGAGAATCTGCACACTCACTACCTTCTTGTCTTCAGGCAACCCAACTTACGTTTTTAATGTAGAAAACCTCCGCTTCACTTGTCACTGACAACAGGTATGTCCAAATCTAGAAGTATAGATCAGATTCATCGATCTCTGCTTCAGTCCCCTCAAGGGAGAGGGTTTGGTCTGTCTTTCCCACATTTTACTTTTTTCTCTGCAGACTGTCTTGGAAATATTTGGTATCTACAAATCACAAAACCTTATTTCAGCTCTCTTGTTGATGTTGTGTGTATTGATTCAGAAATTTCTGTAACAGGAAATGAAGAGTTATTCCGGCACTGGAGTTTAATCATCATTACTTCTCAGAGAATACTTTAATACTGTTTTTACAGTCAAAGCCAAGAAGCAAAACTGGCCCTAAGGTTAGCTGATACTCACAAGGTCTTGTCCATATGAAGAAGGAGTGCTTCCTCCAACTTAGCATGAAGAATAGAATGGGAGAAAGTTTACCTCCCTCATGTAGTAGCAGAATGGGCATTTTCCTAACTTATTGCCCCAGACAATGAGGCTAACTTCCCTTTCCATACAGTGAAAATGTTTAGTTCTATGTCACAGGGCTGCCCTGGGCTTGCAAACAGATCTTCTAAAGTCTTCCTTTGTGATGGGGTGATTCCTTTATCACATCCTACAGGGAGAAGACTTGGGAAGCTGGAATAATTGCTGAACTTTTCTCATGCTTGGAAAAAAACCCCCCAAACCCCCAAACAAACCAAAAGACCACCAAACCCTTCATTCATGGATCAAGAGAGAAAATTAGTGTATTTTAATCAGGAAACAGCTAGTAAGAGATTCTTATTTTGGATCATAGGAACAGGTAGTGCATAAAGAAAGCCCTTTGACATGTGTACCTCTTATTAAAAGGCAAATTTTTCATATCTTTATATTTGACCATATTTCTGCCTCATGGATTAGTGTAACATTATTAAAATAATAATTTCAAAATGCTTTCAGTGTTACAAAATTATCTTTTATTTCTTCCTCTCAGCATTATTTACTACATCATTTCTAATCAAGAGGAAATGCCAATAGCTTTCATACATCTTTCTATGGAATCACAGATTCTAAGATTCACAAGATTCTTTCAATCTACAACATATATTTTATCTATGTGATCAAGCTCTTGGTCTTTTCCATCATTGTAATTATTTAGGTCTCAAACTGTGTGTTACAAAGGATGTCATTGCCTTTTACCGAGCACATTTATGCTTGGAGGGTAAAGCAGTTTCTCATAATCAGGCAAAATTCTCATATTTATCAAATTCTTTTCCAAGCATATCAGTTCTTTCACAAGCCAGAAATCTCTCTTCTTACGGCAGGAAAAAAAAAGAACCTAAAATCTTTCAGTACTTCCCTGAATACTGAAACTAACATACTATGGTTTCTTACAGATCCTCATCCACGCACAGTTCTCCTATATCCTCCAACAGGTCCCATGTTATTTTTTCTATCTATCTACAATACCTTACATCCTCCTTTCTGCTTATTGGGTGTTTAACTGTTTTGTGACTTCATTGTCAGGCCAGCACTTCATTCTGATTGACCAACAGGTAAACCAGGAGAGACAGTTACTGCATCCTTTCCCACCATGATGATACTAATATGGGTTTCTCTTTACTCTGCTGCCTATATTTACAATGCTTCTCAGCATTTTGAGATCACTATTACTCTGTCAGATTTGTCTGTGATTGGACAAAGAGTTCATTAATTATTGGGAAATGAACAGAAGATTGCCACAGACAGAATACAGACACTTAAGTGCTATTTTTCATACTCCAGAAAGTAACCTACCTACTCATGTTGAACAACAACAAAAAAAAACCCAACCCACAATACACTTAACATATGATATATTTTTGTATTAAAAATTCTATTTCATAACCACATATTGGAAAATAAAGTGCTTTTTACAGGCATTGAGAGTTATTAAGTGATAGCCAAGGGTTATCACTCAATAACATTGCACGAAAGGAACAGATGCATAGATTCATTCATGTTGGAAGGGACATCAGGAGATCTCTAGTCCAACCTCTTGCTCAAAGCTCTGAGGTCAGACCAAGTGGCCCAGGGCTATATCTAGTCTGGTGTCCAAGGATGGAGAGAGACTGCATAACCTCCTTGGACAGCCTGATTGTCCTTTTGGTGAATTTTTGGCAGTAGGTCCCTGCCCCTCCACCCCCCCCAAATGTCTCTTCTCCAGGCTGAACAAGCCCAGCTCACTTTGCCTGTTTTCACAGGGAAAGTGCTCCAGTCCCTGACCGTGAAGGCCCTCTGCTGGAACTTGTTCCAGTTTATTAACATCTGTCTTGTGTTGGCAAGCCCCAAATGGGACACAGTAATCCAGATGCAGTCTGAAAAGTGCTGAGTAGAGGGGACTAATCACTTCCCCTGATCTTCTGGCTGTGCTTTGATCACAATGTTACTGCAGGAAAAAATCATGTAGGTATCCATGTCCGCAGGCATTAGTGAAGTTGGGAGGAAAGGACATAGCAACCTGGTAGCCTGCTTGTGGGCCTGCTGACTGGGTTTTCCTTTTCCACAAGACCCTGTAGACATGGATTGCATTGTGCCCTCTCTGTCATTGTGGCTTTCATCTCCACAGAAACACAGGAATGTTAGTCCAGATTCAAAAAAGGGTCTAAGTGCCTCGAACAAAAATAGGTAGACTTTAGCAGTCAAAGACAGTGTTTGAGATTATTCTAATTTACTAGATGCTTCCATTTTTTGATCCAGATGTTTCCTACGCACCTTTAATTACATCCATAGTAACACTCAGTAAAACATACTCTGTTCTCTGAATACACATTAGAGTGCACTGGAGGGGTAGATTTGCTCTCTATCCATACAGTGACTCTACAGGTCTATGATGTAATTATTATTTTGTGTTTGAAATACTGTGAGGGCTGTGAGTAACATTTGCATAGCGGGTGGCCATAAAGTGCATGCCCCAGGGAGTGTCATGATGGATTATTAGAGAATGCAGTACCTACTTGGATAGTCTTGGAGGATTGCATAAAATGGTTGGGAAAAAACCTGTGGTTCAACCTTGTCCATAATATTTACTGGAAAACGTCTCTGGTGTGAGTTGCCATCCAAGATGTTTCTGGAGTTGTCTCTTCTAGTTGGCATGAGACTAAACCTTGCCAGAGAGCATGTGAGCAGGCTTGGACTTCCTGGCTCTGCTCCAACGGTAGTATGGATGTTGCTTAAAGGTCTGATTATGCCTAGGGATTACCCTTCTCGAAGTAGCCAAGTACACAGAACTAGGTTCAACAGAGTGACGTAGACTTTGTAATGATCAGTCCTGTAAACCTTCAAATTAGGTAGTAGCTGTAGGACTGAAAATTACCTAAATTACCTGTGCTTTGCAGCAGAGAAGCAGGCTTCTATACTGACTTTCAGTTAGCTATGTATCAGGGGGCCGAAACCCAGGCATCCCAGCAAAAACCTGAGAAGATGTCTCTGAGACCTTGTCTTTTGCAAGAATTTACACTAATGTTTAGGTCTGAGTTTTAAAGACAATTCCTACAGTTTTTGGAAGTGCTTGCCATACTGCAAGTTTTTCACTGCCTAGTCAGGAATGTGAAATTTCCAGGTTTAGAGAGAACACAAAGGAAAGTGCAAGGTTAGCAAGACTAGCAGTTTGTTTTGCAAAGAGAGTTTTGTTTCCATTTCCTGGATGCTTTAGCTTTACTTTGAATAGAATGCTGGGACAAGACACAAAACCCCTGCCTACTGCTTTCCCAGCTGCCTATAATAAAACAGGAATACACCTGTAATGTAAGTGTTCACTTCTTTACTGCCTTGTGTTCTTTAGAGTCATGTAGAAAATGGTAATATGGTACAGTGGTATTGCACTATAAGTAATTCAATACTAAATCTTTTTTCCATGATCAATTTACAGGGGTTTTTCACTTTTTTTCCTCCTGAATATTAAAAATAGCTTGGTGAATACTTTATAATGGTTTTATAAAAAGGATGTTGATTTACCTTTCACAGTTGCACAATTAAATGCTTTATGTGTTCTTTTTTCTCTACAAGTAGGTAACGTTGCCATGGCATTCTCTATATTTAGAACTGGAAATATTATATATCATCAGAGTCCTTGTTGTTTTACATACAGCAGTCTCAAAATTCATCTGCTCTTGAACACTTTGTTTCTCCTATAAAGTGCTTTTGGAGGAGGCTTTTCACATGCCTTTCAGAATTTGCTGAACACAGTTGCAAAATAAAGCCAATAATTTTTCTGTTAAGTTTAACGTACATACCCTTGAGAAAATTCTCAAATATTAGATAAAGGGATATTAATCCATTTCATTGTATGCAATATGTTTCCACATTTGTAACATGTCTCTTTCATTGCACACAATAAAACAGCTTCAAGGAACTAATAACCCTGATTTTTTCAGTCTCACATAAAACACTTATAAAACTTAATAAGGAAGCATTACTTCAAACAGTTTGTAAGTGTTGATGAGTGAAAACTATAGCCTGAAATTTTGGAACTTTGGAGTAAATACTATAAAGTGACTTTTTTTTTAGTATGTTGTACTCCAGATTTAAATGTAGACGTACTTTTATAGAATTACTGTTTTCTTAGTTCTTTGAATCCATTAATAAGAATAAACAACAAGAATTCTAAAAGTGCTACACAGACTTTGAAACAACGAATTGCTTTTAGGTGAAAACTGGTTTGTTGCCAGTGTGTTCTTATCAGTTCAGGTATGAGTAAAAAAAAAAGAGGAAGCAATGAAGTTCTGTAAGAGATGTCTGAACTTTCTAAAATCAAACTCATTTGTTCACAGCTGCATAATAAACAAAAAATAGAAGACTGGAAGAAATTAGGAATATTTTACCAAAGAATGCTACAAGTACTGCTTTTTGAGTGAAAAAAGTTTTGAGACAATGGTTTAATATAACAGTGGCCGTGTACTCATGAAGAGATGCTAGGGAGAACTGCCATTTAACTTTGTATCAATGTATTGTGTATGAAAAAGAGGTATAATCTGACAAAATTGAATATCAAGTTACTAGCTTTTAAATTACTGCAATTTAGGGCCTCTTTTTCAAAAAATGTTCTTGCCTTTTTTTTTCAAAATAATTGTATATACAATCCAGATTCATCTAAAAGAATGATATAAAAAGCAAAAATGAGATAAGTCACTTCTACTTTATTTTCATGTCATATGATTTTTCTTATTAAGACATGATTTATTTAAACAATGCAGAGAGCATCTTAAAATAGCTTTATGTTTCCAGCTAAAATGTTTCTTGTTCTTTCATTAAGTACATGCAATTGTGTGAACAACAGCATTTGTATATAAATGAAAAAACCACACTGAAATGCTCAAATCTATGTGAATTCTTACCTCTTCTACAGGCACATATATGTACATCACCAACTTAAGAAAAATGTTCTCAAATAAAGAGGGGTTTCTAAAATCAGATAATTTTTGAAATTCAGGTTTTACTTTGATCAAAGCAAGATTTGGAGTTCAGATTTCTGTCTTTTTATTAAACCTTGGAAATGTGTTTAAATCATGAAAGATAGATTTCTAGATTGTCATTACTTAAAAAGAATAAAAACAAGAGATTTGACATAAAAATCTGTGAGGGACCAGTATTATGAAATCTTGAGTTGCAACAGCAAAATGTAAAGTATTGTCCGCTCTCTCCTCTCATCTCAGTAAAAACTTTGGTTTCTGATAGACAAGATATATTTTGAAGGGGAAAAAAGCATTTATAGCAAAGAAAGAGAAGTAAAATATATAGAGTGCAGTAGATGTGAGGAGAAATCCAATGATTTAAGGTTTGTTTGGTTGGTTTGGGGTTTTTTAATCTGCTTGCTTATTAGTCTGACAAAAATCTTAATGTTGTCACACTCATAGAAGTTCATGACCAATTGAATCAACAGCCTTCTAGAGAAGTAGGACGTTGCTGTGTTTTCTTTCAGATTGCTCAGATCCTTACTACTTTGACTCAAAATCTAGCAATTCCTTTCCAGATTTTCAGCAAGATATTTTCACTTTTCAGTGAACAGTAATGTTTTGTAGCTACTCCACGCAACTTTAACTTCCATGTGAGGAACAGGAGGACAATAAATCAAGCACACACATTATATGTAAAATACTATGTACAGCTTAAAAATTACAGGTAAAGTCATGACTTTTCACATCAAAATCATAAACTAAGTGATAACCATTCTAAACTATTTGTATGACATCTTTCTTTACATTTATCTGTTACATAAGTAAAATACTACATTGAGTGTCCTGACTGACCTTCTGGTGGAGGACAGGTATAACTTGGGCTTATGCATCTTTTAGGCAATGAGAGCTGAGCGTGACATGAGAGCATATCCAGGAGTCACACCCAATAGATTTTCTAATTTCTTTCAAAGCTTGCTTCCTCACAGTCAACACAAGCTTGAAAGAATCTTATAGCTTCTGTGTCCAGTTTAGTCTACATACCACTATTATTTCCTCTTCAACAGTCCTCTTCAACTTTCTCCCTCTCTTTCAGATGGTAAATTGTCTTCTCATATCATTAGAAAACAAACAAAATGCTACGCAGCTTAAGCAGAATTTAGGTAATCTTGACCCTTATGTTAGTTTATTACACCT
The DNA here is from genome assembly GCA_013389945.1 of Fregata magnificens. Lineage (NCBI taxonomy): Eukaryota > Metazoa > Chordata > Aves > Suliformes > Fregatidae > Fregata > Fregata magnificens. Next base: position 44,425 of record WAAD01043150.1, on the reverse strand, counting down.
TAGGGCACAGGTAACTAGATGAATGATGGACGAACGGAATGATTTTCCAAAGCACTCCATGTGGGCCTAAATCTTTACCTGACCCATATACAATCCTGATTGACCTCAGTGGAAAGAGGGTCAAATTAACACTAGAATTTCCCATCTCTTTAGTATCTCAATCCTATACACCTTACGACGACAGAAATTTGCTATTCTTTCTGATGGAACTGATACCAAGACTAGTGAAAACTGTCTTTTTTTTCCACAAAATTACGACAGAGATGGTAGAGTAAAGCCAAGTTCCAACACAGAGAGCACTTTTACATAGAGAGTCTACTCTATAAAGAGGGTTAAAACACTGGCAGTTTCTTAACTATACGTGATTTCAGCAAGTCTGCACTGATAGATCAGTTCTTGTTCAAATCTGTACTTAATCATAAATGTCTTAGCCTGCAAATAACATTTTGTTTAAGACAGCATTTACCAAAGAAATAATGGATGTCTTCTAATCCTGTTGTTATACTTATCTTGGTTTTCTTGTGGAGACATCAACATAAATAATGAGATTCTTTTCTTATATTGGTCTTGATTAATTGAAGACCAAATATTATAGATTAACCAACACCTCATTTATTTTGTAGTATTGCTTCAAATATGAAAGCAAATGCTCCATTTATTGTCTATGTCTTGGGAATAAAACTTCCAAGGAAAGGCAAATACACATACACACGTACACACACAAACTTGAATCATGCTGAAATTATATTGCAGATATAATTTACAATTATTGTAAACACAATGGCATATTTGGAGTATCTCAGTAAAATTACAAATAAGTAAGTAATCATAAGGCACTAATGTTCCTATTCCAAATCAAGTCCAAGAAAAATATCTCATATAGCTTCTCCTAAAAATATATGACTGTCTTCCTCTAAATGCCTACTTGTCTAAAAAGCTTTATCTGGTCTGCATTTTCAAACAGAAAGGAATGTCCTTCACAAAACATGTTTGCAGAAACCTTTCAAAATCTCTGTATCCTCCTAGGTTTCTGATTTTTTCAATATGACAACAATAATTTAATAGAACCGTGAGTAAAAATAAAAAAAAACCACTATTGCTACTATTTCCTTGTTTCATTGACTTAGAATATACTACTTTTCTTGGTTCTTTCTGACAATATTTTTTTCCCCAGTATTAGCAATTCATTTTAATTGCCAATTTAATTGATCACGTTACCTGTACATATTCTTTCTAGTTAGCCACAAGTTTGAACATAATAGCTTTCCAAAAAGCTCTTAGATAGTCTGTCTTCCATGGTCTTAAGCATACACCGACATTTTTAACAGCTGATCTTCACAACCTTTTGCAATTCCTGTTACTGCTTCTTCTCTACACATAATTCTACTATATTGATCCCAAATGTAAGGTAAAAAAGTAAATCTTCTTCTGCAAGGATGCTTGGTGGTCTTTTGTCCTTCCTGAATGTGCCCCTATCTTACTAAACTTTACCACTTGCATTAGTGAAGCTCCTTTTTTTCTCATTCGTTGCTTGGAGCTAAAAATTAAAATCCATTCCTATTCTGCATCCTATTTTAATTTCTTTCCTTACCCGATTGTTAGAAGTAATTAATGTGCCCAAGTAGTTGCAACATATACATTGTTGATGTTTGTGGTTATTGATTCCTGCATAAAGTATTTTCCTATGGTTTCAGTACTATACACTCGCTGTGTGACAATTCCCAGCATTGCACTATCACAGGCAATCCCAATGATTTAGAGAGGCATTCTAACTTGCTGCCTGGAAATTATCTTATGATGCTAACATATGTGTTTAAAATCTATCCAAACCTGCAAGCATAATGATAATTCACCCCTCTTTTCTTTGGTAGCTGGGAGATAAAAAATATTTGCTTCATCCTTGGGCCAGCAAATTTTTTTTAATTGGCCAGAAAAATAAATTAACAGAAACAAAGAATTCCATCTGGCAATTGCTCCTGCTGTTTGTATTTCATGTTTTACTCAGAAGCACATGAAGAACCACCTGTAAGGGTTTTGGTAATGTGAAAACTCTTTTATGTCTGTATGTCAAAGTAGTGAGTAGGAAATGAATAATTGCCAAGGAATAAGGAGAAGAGGAAAGAGAAATATTTTGTGTAGGGTGGGATGACAAGTGTAAACAATGAAAGGATCCTAGCTAAGGTACAGCTTTGGTTTTATTGAGTTGGGTGATTATGCAGGTAATTTTCTTTCTGATAGAAAGATATCCAATTATCTAAGGAACAGAGCAAGTAGTGTGCTTGTTCTTCCTGGTAGTGGAATGTTTGTTTTAGGCAGATGAATGTATTTCAAAGGAAGGATGCTGTATTATTTATTCAGGATGCTAAATGCCTAGCAGCTTTATGCCAGAAATTGCTAAATTATAGTCTTGAAACAAGGATAATTTAAATTATAACTCTTCCTCATGATACACATTTTGGCATATGTAATCCACAATGTATCCCACAAACAATCTTTATCTAACTTGATTTAAAGTAGCAAAACAACTCCCTTATTGAGTAATTATAGAGCAAAGGATTAAAGAAGATGTAAAATACAGAGAACCGTATTCCTCGTACAGGCTGAGCAAAACTGGCTGCAAAACTGAATGTAAAGAGGGCAGGGTGACAGAAACCATCATTGTTCTCCAGATATTACAAGGGAAGGGGTGGGCTAGGAAATAGAAAGAGTATTGGGCAGTGGAATAAAGTTATAAAAATTTGTATAGTGACATAAGATACAAATCTAAAGATGTGTAAATTCTTTATTAGTTCACTTCATCTTGTTCCTCTTACAAATTGTAAAAAAATGTAAGAAGTATTTTGTATAGACTGGATAAGTGGACAGTGAGGCGGATTGAAAACTGGCTGAACTGCCAGGCTCAAAGCATTGTGACCAAGACAAAGTACAGCTGCAGGTCAGTCACTCATGGTGTACCCCAGGGGTTAAGACCAGGGCCAATAGTGTTTAACATCTTCATTAATGAGTTGGATGATTGGACAGAGTGCACCCTTACTAAGTTCACAGATGATACAAAATAGGAAGTAGGAAGTGTGGCTGATTCATTAGAAGATCTTGTTGCCATTCAGAGAGACCTGGACAGGCTGGAGAATTGGACAGAGAGGAATTTCAAGAAGTTCAACAAAGGGAAATACCCTGAGGAGGAATACCCCATGCACCGGCACAGGTTAGGAAGCTGACTGACTGGAAAGCAGCTTGGCAGAGAAGGACCTCGGGGTCGTGGTGGAAACCAAGTTGAACATGAGCCAGCAACGTGCCCTTGTGGCAAAGGCCACCAGCCTTCTGGGATGCAACAGGCAGAGTGTTGCCAGCAGGTCAACAGAGATGATCCTTCCCCTATGCTCACCACTGTTGAGACACATCTGGGATGCTGTGTCCAGTGCTGGGCTCCTCAGTGCATGGGAAGGCATGGACACGCTGGAGCAAGTTCAGCCAAGAGCTACGAGGGTGATGATGGGACTGGAGCAGCTGCTGTACAAGGACAGGCTGAGAGAGCTGGGACTGTTCAGTGTGGAGAACAAAAGGCTCAAAGGGTCTTGACAATGTGTATAAATACTTGATGGGGGCCAGGAAGGAGGTGGGGCCAGACTCTGCTCAGTGGTGCCCAATGATAAGACAAGAGGCAATGGGCATAAACTGAAATACAGGAAATTCTATCTAAACACAAATACCCACTTTTTCACAGTGAGGTACTGTGTTTTTTTACTGTAAGGTTTTTCAAACACTAGAACAGATTGCCAGGAGAGGTTGTGGAGTCTCCTTTCTCGGAGATACTCAAAACCTGACTGTGTTGTGCAACCTGCTCTGGTGGGCACTGCTTTGAGCCTGGGAATACAATGAGATGGTCTCCAGAGGTCCCTGCCAACTTCAACTGTTCTGAGATTGTGTGATTCTGTCATTTGAATATTTATGCATGTATTCCTTGGAAATAGTGTGGAATGGCATCGTTATTTAGGGATGCTTGCTTTAATGTGAAGGGGTTTTTAGATTATTGAGTTTCTGAATACTTTGTGAGGAACCTTTGACAAGCAAACTGAAGCAACGTTAGTCATATAAAAACTGCAATATTTTTAGATCACTTTTCATTGTCTATTCAAATCTTGATTGTTCTAATAGATTTTCTTTCCCTCTAGATTTATGGAAGGCCATCTGTGGAGGAGCAATAATCTACTCCTTTAATTCTGGAAATCAAATTACTCTGCTTTGTTCTGCATAACGATGTTATTGAGACACTGTATAATTGAAAAATGTTTGGTGTTTCAGTTAACCCTGGCCTTGCAGCATGCACTCTTGAAACAGTGATTTATTTGCAAGAATCCCAGAGTCAGTAGACTAGGCAAACATCCTGCATCTGGGTACCAAGATAAATAACATGACATGATATATTTAGAAAATTATAATATAAGCCAGGAGAAATATAAGTAGGAGGGGGATAATTCATTCTCCTGCTAGGAAATTATGGAACAGGTAGCGTCACTGAAGACAGAATTTGAGAGAAGGCAGGGAGATTTTTCTCATTCTCCCCCATGAATAAATCAATGTGCTGCAAGATCGAATATTTCTTTTATGACTGGCACTGCATATTCATTTTTTATGTACATCTGTATTGTTACTATTGTTAATTCATACAATGTATATTTTAGAAAATTTAAGGTTGAACTGCAGTGTAGGTGAACAATTTCTCAATGAGACATAAGCATTTGATAGAACTGTTTACTATAGCAATAAAGCAGTAGGCTGGCATGTGTAGGAGGCTCCAGTGAATCCCTGCCCCAAGTGCTTGAAAGCCAAATGTCTTTAAAAATGCTAAATTTGTACAAACACCCCGGTTATTCAAAGCAGTTAAATACCTACTTTACTTCAACTGTGTACTTATCAGGTTTGTTAAATTAGAATGGACTTATGCTTTTCTGCATCTGATCACAAGTTTTGTAATGTCTCTTCCGCACACATTTTATATTTTTTTCTGTAATAAAGAACATTTTGGAGAGTGCTAGTTTCACTATCTCTTTTCACCAAGGAAAACAGCTCCCAGCAGAAAGGCAGTAAAAAAATATTAAGAAACCAATTATAGTTCCCGTACTGGTTATTGTTTTTTAACTTCCATTTTAATGTTTATCTTCTCTATCTAGATGCTTTTTTCTTATCTCTAGCTGCCCGTTCAGCAGCTGTTGGTAGCCTAACTGTCACTTCGTATTCAGTTTTTGATGAGAAACTTAATTTTGAATATTCACCAGTTCCATCTAAATGTTTACATAATAGCTTGCTACTAATTAAATTCCCCTCTCTTGGACTCTGCACTCTGACAGTCTCTCTTCTTTTCACTTTCCCCTTGGTTGTCTCTTCTGCCATTCTCTGTCTTGGCTGTATGCCTGGAATATAATTTCTGCTCAGATAGAACCTATCTCCAGACTGCCCAAAACACTGTGGGACAGGATATGAGTCCTCCACGTTTTTTCCAGTTAAAATCATCAGTATGGAATGTGCTCAAACATACTCATAGCTTCACAGCACTCCCATTGACTCTGCAGCTTTGTCCTCTTCTGTTCGTCCCTATCTCTATAAAAATCTCTTCACCAGTGGTCTTACATTTATAAATAAGCATGCTGAACTATGTGCAAACTGTTTTATAGAGTTTACTCAATTTGCAAGATCTTTCTGGTGAGGAATATCCTTTATAGCACAATGCAGAAGTATCTAAGCAATTTGAAAGATATGTGAATAAGAACTAACAAACTTGATTATGACACTTGTGAGGATGGAGAAGAATAATCTGTCTTCTGTTCCATTCTCACTAAAACTTCAAAAATATTTATTACCTTCTATAAATTGTAACTTTTAGTATTGCTCACAAATGATTCAGCATTTCCCATTAATCAATTAAAAGACCACTCCCCTAGCTCTCCCATGTGCTCGCTGGTTTTCTAGTTCGGATGTCAGGAGAATAACTGGATTTGTCACCCCAAAAAGGAAGATATCCAAGTTCTGCAAGCTCTCAGGAAACCATCACAACAGTGGTTCAGTATTAACACACTGCTGTTTAGTTCTCCCTGCTACTGTTCCCTGTAGCTTTCCCTTCAGAAACCATGTTTTGCAGATGGTTTTTGGTGGGAATTGTCTTCTATGAGAGCAGATTGGGCCTAAATCTCTTGTAGGGCTGAAAATTACAGTACACATTACAATTAGAGTACCATAGCACACAACCTCCTCATTAACTTTGGATGATAAAATTATTTTTACATGTGCCATACGCTTTTGAATACATTTTCAGGGTTTTAATATTTAAAGAGCACTTCCACTGTGACACATTAATATACTTTGAATTAGAAACTCATACAAATTTCATTAACTTTTGTCTTTTCAAAATTTTATCAACAATTATCTATTCTTTGCTGCATGAGAAAGAGAAAACTTACACATAAACTTTTACACTGTAATGTTGTACTTTTACACAAACATGTAAATTGTCCCTTAAATGTCCATGGACTCAGAGTAAAGACCTGAGTGGAACAGATTACTGTAATCATCATTTAATTAATGTTGAGACAGAAATGTATTTAAGCACTGAAACTGTTCTCAGTGAACTGCAATAAAATATTACAGCCTTAATTTCTTCTTCTTCTTTTTTTTTTTTTTTTTGCCCCTGTGCTAGAGTATATTTCACATTTGTCTTATGCAAGCATTTCTAAACTCTGTGCTGTAGCTTTGCTCTTATTCAAATCACACTGACCCTATCTGAAGTGGTAGAGGAAATATGTGCCTTACTTACAAATAATTCTCAGGAAAAAAAGAATGAGAAATGAGAAAATCTCAATTTCAAGAGCAGAGGTACTTCTGCTAGTTCTGTAATAGCTATTAAGAGCAACTGTTGTTCTCTCTACTTCTGTGGAAAGAGAAGATAATATTACAGGTAACCTTTAATAGTAGGACCACTGGAGTAGGAAATATTTTGCAGTGCTCTTTCTGAGACAAAACTGGCAGCTTAGAGTACATGGCTGGCAAGGAAAACAAGTGAGAGATACTGGTGTAAAGGAGGTATTGTCTCCTCTTCTGAGCTTAAATTATCAATGGTGAGGTCTTAGATGCCAAGTCTCCAATTGTATCCTTCCCTGTTTTTACTGTCTGTGCTTCAGCAGTGCTGATGCAGAAGACAAACATGAACCACCATTTTGCCAGAAAGACTGAGCGTTCTGTGGAGAATCAAGGGAGGAGAAAAAATGCACTTAATATTTACTGTAAAGATAGTCATATTCTTCTTTAACATGGCTACCTAATATTATTGTATCATCTTGCATGCCTTCTAAGGCACCAGTCTAATTGAACTGGTGAATTTTCTTGGTCCTGGTGTGAGGCTCTTCCATATACAGTGCACAAGGAACTACGTTCTGAAGAGTGGAAATTTTTACAAATGTCATAACACTGTGCAAACATAACAGCATACTATTTGGCTTATCGTTGCATAATATAAGAAGTTCATCTTATACTCACCAGTATAGAAATAGAAATAAAATATGAAATCATATTTGGCTAGAGCATATGACTTGAATGGAGAACTGTTGGTCCCTTTGAATGGTATGTAGAAGGGTCTATGCATTGGTCTCTTGGAATATACAATTTTCTCAGCCTTTCCCTTTAGGAAGGGCTGGCCAGGAAGACTAGGAGGAGGAGTCATTCTTTATACAAAGCAACAGTTTAAGTGAATGGAGCTGTGCTTTGGAGTGAATAACAAGCAGCTGAGAGCTTATGGGTAAGGATCAGAGGATATACCAGCATGGGGTGTGTGATATTGTGGTACACTTCTGCTACAGACTGCCTAATCAAGAAGAGGAAGTACTGACATCTGCAGGAAGCCTCACTATTACAGGCCATGGTTCTCACGGAGGGCTTTACCATCCTGACATATGCTGGAAGGACAATGCTGGGGGCACAAGCAATGTAGATTTCTGGAGAGCAACAAGGATTATTTCTTGACACAAGTAAGCGATCTGTGAGCTGGCAGGGGAAGGCTATTGGACATTTTATTTATGATTAAGGAAGGACCGATTCTTCTTTATTAAGGGTATTAAGGTGAACAGCAGATTTGACAGCAGGGACCAATGCTGCCAAGATAGGGGAGTTTAAGATCCTAAGACAAGTGGCCAAGATTAATAGTAACATCACAAACATAGACTTCAGGAGAGCAGATTTTAGCTTACTCAGGGATATGCTTGGCAGAACCTCATTGGAAACTCCTCTGAAGAGCAAAGGGGCTCGGGAGAGCTTGTTCATATTCAGGAAAGGCTCCTCAAAGCACAAGAATCATCCATTGTGATGTGCAGGAAGTCAAGCCACCATGGCAGAAGGCCAGTACTGATGAATGGGGAATTCATGATTGAGCTAAAGTTCAAAAAACAAAGTATGCAGAAGGAGGAAGCAGGGATGTGCTTCTTAGGAAGAACCTGTACATGCAGGGAAGCAGCTAAGAAAGGCAAAGTTCAGCTGAAGCTGAAATCAGAGAGAGATGAGAAAGCCAAAAAACAGCTTCTAAAAGTACCTTGTCAGCAAAAGGAAACCTAAGGAAAATGTGAGGCATTCAACCTAGTAACAGAGCACATGGAAAATGGTCTCTGCCTCTGTTTTTAACAATTAAGTCCTGGCCTCAGGCATCTTGGGACCGTAAGTGAACTGTCAGAGTCAGTGTGAGGGATGCACCACCCACACTATCAGAAGACAGACTTAGGGAGCACTTAACCAAACTGGACACATTAAATAGCCATGGGACCAGAAAGGATGCATCTGAGCATGCTGAGGAAAGTGGCTGATATAATTATGAGACTGTTCTTCCTCATCTTTGAAAAGTTATGTCAATCAGGAGAGTTTCATGATGACTAGAAAAAGGCAAACATCACATTCATCTTCCAGAAGGGCAAGAAGCGGGATCTAGGAAACCATAGGTTTCACTCCCTGGGAAGATTAGAGTAAATTCTCCTGGAATTAAGTTTGTGAATGACACCAGACTAAGGAGGCTGGGGAGAGGGTCAATAGACTGGAAGGCAGGACTACTATTCAAAGGCATCTTGACAGGTGGAGAAATGAGTGGACAAAACCATCATGATGTCCAACAAGGCAAATGCCAAGTCCTGCATCTGGGATGGAATAACCTCATGTAATGGTACTGTCTGGCGCCTAACTGGCTAGAGAAGGGCTCTCCAGAAAAGGATCTGGTGGACAAGAATTCAAATATGAGTCATCAGTACTTTGTTATAATGAAGATGACCAACCACATAGTGGGCTGTATTAGCATGAATGTGACCAACGGGCTGAAGGATGTGATTATTTCCCTCTGCTGAACACTTGTGAGATCACATCTAGAGTACTGTGTTTAGATTTGGGTTCCTCAGTACAAGAAAGTTATTCACACACTGGTGTGAATTCAACAGACAGCTACCAAGAAGGGTAGGAGAATGGGGCACAATGTACAAGGGCTGTGGGAACTGGATTTGTTGAGTCTTAAGAAAAGAAGGTGACAAGGGGATCTTATGGCTACCTACAACTACTTTCTGTAAGGATATGAACAAGACCAGACCAGACTCTTCTTGGAGGTGCATGAGGGGCTAGAAGACACAAGTTGCAGCAAGGAAAATTCAAGTTCAATATTAGGAACAAGTCTGCATAGTGACAATAGTCAAACACTGGAACAGGTTACCCAGAGAGTCTGTAATCTGGAGTGTGTCTGTGTGAAAAATGATAAAACAGTATCCTCAAAGATGCTCATTAGAGGTTCTCTGCAGTAAACATGAAGAGGAGTGAGATAGAGAAGGAAAGTTTACTGTATCTTTCTCTCTCCAAAGGGACGTTATGTAGCTTACGTGAGATTTTTAGCATTCAGCCTCAAGGGTACATAGTACAGGTCTTATCTATTAATTACACTGAGAGAATTTCTCTAGTCTTCAAATGCTTTAATAGGAGTACTATTCAAACAAAATAGTATTTCTATAGCTAACATCACAGTACAGCAGGTCAGCTGTTATCACAGGTAGACAGCTATGAAATAGCTACTGGGTAGGCTACTGGCTTATCACAAAAGGTGGATTAGTTATGAAAACCATTGTGAGTGTAGCAAAAGTTTGTTGTCTGTAATTCTGCATTACACAGATTTTTTTTTAACAAATAGTGGGTCACTTCAATGTTCTGAATCAGAAACCTATTTTACCATATATTTCTCAGAAAATTCAAGTTTGCTCCATAAGAAAGAGTACATAGAGGCTGCAGGGCAGTCCTAAGTCTAGGATAATTGCTATCCATATTTCTACCTGCAGTATTACCCCAGGCCAACTTTGGAGTGTTTCACATTGTGTTTTTAGAGGGAAACAGATGCACCCAATGCCTCTTGAGTATATTTACCTTCCATCATGTGCTTCCAGGTATCAGAGCTTCATTCATTAGGGTGATATCGCTTAGAAAAGGTGAGTGAGGTCCTTCTTTGCAAGTGCCATGATATTTGTATTGTAAGATATTTAGTCACCTCATCAGAATATTCATACAGGCTGCTGATGTGATAGGGATCCCAGAGATGCCTACAAAATTCAGAGTGCTTTAAGGACTTCTGTAATAGGCACATATTAGATCCCCCATCTGGAGAGTGAGAAACAGAACTGATGGTGCACTGTGCATTCAGAGTCCACCTTACAGCACATTAATTTCCCTCTGCAAACAAGCCTGTAATTTCTCCTTAATTTCCTTCAACTCCTTGTAGCTTGCAGAGGAATGACACCACCAAGTAACAAGACATCCTAAATTAAGAAACGTAGCTGCCTCCCCATTGTCACTAAGAAAAATATCACCCTTATTTTCAGACAAGATGGAACAGCAGATAATGTTGCTCAAACCAGACTATGGCACTTGTCTTCTGTTTAGGAGTTTTAGTCAGTAAATTGTGCCTTGTCAAGTAGCATAAATGTCTCATATGACAGCCATGTTAGTTAATATACTTAGTTTTCTTTTTCCTTTAAGGAAACACAAAACCTTTAATAAAGCAAAATATGCATTTTTTCTTCAAATTATATAAATTTGCATATTAATGTAAAGGTAGTGGGTTAAGGTAAATAGCAGTAGAGAATTTTGGTTGCTTGACATTTTTTGTTATAAGTACCTGTTTTCAACTTGGCAGACTTTAACCTTTTGGTTGCAATTTCCCATCTGCTAAGTATCTGCTCTGCAGCACATTGTTTTAGAAAATTTCATCTGTTACGGTCTAACAGGAACAAAGAAAAGACAATATATTACTCTGTTCTCTTGGAAATAGATGTTTGGGGGTTTTTTTACTAGTAGGTGACAGACCTAAAAACAGGGGTTTTTTTCTGGATATATTTATGAAAACAGACCCACTAGCCTGCCCAAGTTTCTACCGGTGTTTTTATGCCAGTGTGAAAATAAAAAAGAAGAGACATTAAGAATAAAGGGAACAAAGCAGAGGAATGGGAACAGGTAATTAAAATTCAGAGAATAAGCATGTGTCCTAACAGGCAGTTTGTGTCCTAATAGATAGATAGGACATGGACAACAGAGCAAACAAAGCAGCCTCATCCTGAGTGAGAGAAGACAAGGTACTAATTCATCCTCAGTGGACAACAAGGAATGGATATAGTAGCAGGTTTGAGTTTTGAAAAGATATTCTAAAAAAGTTTCTCAAGTGAGAATTGTAACAGGAAAATACTCTCTGAGGTTGTCTGTGGTACTCTTTACCCATATGATAAGGACACAGCCCACTGAAAATGGTACTTAACATCTCAGGAACTATCAGATTGAAATGTTTGTGAGCATAGTCCTCAATAATCTGCGTAGAATTTGTAAAGGTTATTTTAGAAATTAATAGCTTTGTAGTTCGTTTGTGTATATTTTCAACCTATGCTTATTTTTAAGATTTGTGGATTAATCTGGTACTTCTAAAGCAGCCTGCATAATACTTGTACTTATATATGGCAAGCCTCTATCATCAGGTTGTGCCTTGGTTTTATTACAGCTTCTAACAGGAGCTAGGAACAGACCGGAACATGAAGTACTCACATGCCATCAACCAAATGTGTAATTGTCTTACATTCACTGAAATCAAACAAACAAACAAACAAAACAATACTACTTATATAAATAATCCTAGCAAAGTTGTAGGAAGAGGACACTGGAACCAGCTTTGGAAGGAAATTAACTATGGTTTTGCAGAAATAATACACTGAAAAAAACACCCTATTTTTCAGACAACACACGAAAACATTCCCAGTGCCAGCTAGTTGTATATAACTGGAAGAAAGCTTCTTGCACTGACACTGTGTATTTTCACTTAGCCTACGGTTAGAGATCTAAATGAACCCATACTTGTGTTTTCAAACTTCTTTCTATAATGACTTTAAGTACTTGCTCTTTGCAGTATGAGAACCGCCTTTTAATGAATTGTAATTAATTTGCTTGTAAATGTTTTATCCATTAGGTATTTTTTCTCTCCCTTTGTATTTTTAAATAATTCAGAGCACATCATAATAGTAAAACTCCTCAGATCTCTATATCACCGTGGGTATTCTACGTATTAAGAAAAAGAGGCATGTACATTTAGGAAATGGTCAAAGCTTCTGATTTAAGATGATTGATTTAGAGTCCTGAGACATGAGAGTATGATTCATCCAAAACTAGCAAGCGGATCTGTGTTATCTTATGCTTTGGACCTTTAACAGGATGCATTATGTCAAACACAGAAATGGAAAAATAGTTTTCTCTGCCAAATTGTACTGGTTTTGGCTGGGATAGAGTTAATTTTCTCCAAATTTGCTCACATGGTGCCATATTTTGGATTTGTGACCAAAACAGTGTTGATAACACAGGGATGTTTTAGCTACTTCTGAGCAGTGCTTACACAGCATCAAAGTCTTCTCTGTTTCTCACACTGGCCCAACAGTGAGCAGGCTGGGGGTGCACAAGAATTTGGGAGAGGACACAGCTGGGACAGCTGACCCAACTGACCAAAGGGGTCATACCATATGACATCATGCTTAGCAAGAAAAGCTGGGGAAAGAAGGAGGAAAGGGGGACATTTGGAGTGACGGCATTTGTCTTCCCAAGTAACTGGTATGCGTGATGGAGCCCTGCTTTCCTGGAGATGGCTGAACACCTGCCTGCCGATGGGAAGCAGTGAATGAATTCCTTGTTTTGCTTTGCTTGCGTGCACAGCTTTTGCTTTACCTATTAAACTGTCTTTATCTCAACCCACAAGTTTTCTCACTTTCACCCTTCTGATTCTCCCCTTGATTCCACTGTGGGGGAGTGAGAGAGCAGCTGTGTGGTGCTTAGCTGTCTACCAGGGTTAACCCACAACACAAATGCACCTCAAGTGCCCTTATTTTCACTAACATTGAAATCAGTAAGATACTTACTGTATCATCTCCCACAGTATTTTGGGGGTAATATAACAGCACTAAACTACTGTATTATTCCTGAAGTTTCAATTGACTGGCAGTAACATCCCAAAGGATTATACTTGGTGAATAACCCAAGCGTTTATTTTGTTGAAAATATCATGTGAAGCTACCTCATCCTTCACTAATTAATGTGGTACTTCTGTGATGAATATCTGTTAATACTGAGCTTCTGGTTTCCTAAGCAACAGTAACCACGTGAAAGCTTTCAAAACCTTCTTCTTACTTGCTTGATGCTTTCGTGTAAAAAACATGGTTTTTTATTGTAAGGAACAAGACTCATGATGTTGTTGTTTGGCTGTACTGATTACTGAGGTGCAAAAGAGTTGGAGGTTTCAGGATATAAATACTGAAAATATTTCCTTCAGTTTTGGTTGATATTAGTATGTGTTGACTAATAAAAATTAAATACTCTTATATATGTATAAATACAAGTCTCAATCACAACTGAATTTAGATTGGTTTTGGTTTTGTTTTCCAGTCTAATGAAAAATTGTAAGCAACTCTGCAGGATTTGAACAGTACTCTACCTGTCTGAATTACTATTACCAAGGAAGATCTGAAGTTTGCAGTCAGGTTCTGAGCAGTACTGTAGGGATAATCAGGCTTGGGTTCTTGCTTTATCTCCCTCAGACAGAACAGGGAGCNAATATTGTTGAGTGAAAACACTTTCTTTAAACATTTTAAGAATAAAATGTTGACACAAAAGTTTTAAATTTTATAGTTTCATGCTTAAAATATCAGGAAGATTCTGGTTGACCTTTTTTATTTATTCAAAAGATTTGTCTTTCAACCAGGTTATTAAGTATTTTTGATCTTGTTAACACTGTAAAATTGTTACTGAGGAAGAACAATGTCAAAAACTTGAGAGGCTATAAAACAGAAACAAACTTTGAAACTAAAAGCAAACTCATAATTCTTTGACCACTCTATAAGTGACATTATCTACTGTACCAAATGCTTGGAAATTAAAATCTGGAGTTATTATTTCACATCTAGCCAATCTACTTCTGCCACTTAGTTTTTGAATACTACATTTTGTGGTAGAGACAAACATTGTTTTAACATCATTCCTTTTCACTTTAGGTCTGAAAAATTTCATAAGCAAAAGCTCTGTTTGTCATCTTTTTGGACAATATTCATTATGAAAATAGTTATTCTTCTTTTGGGACAACAGAAAAAGGACCTGAGATGAAAGGGACTGGCACTGTGATGTTGAGTCTGATTTGACCCACCTAAAAATGTAAGAAAGCAAACACATCAGAAGACCAGACTGCACTGAGTCTGGCTGGGATGGAGTTAATTTTTGTCACAGCAGTCCATCTGGTACTGTGCTTTGNGGAGAAAAGTAGAGTTTTGCCTTAGTACCAAAACTAAATAAAAAAAAGGAAACCTATTTTTTTATTAAATGAAAGCATTTACTTCAACTAGAAATAAAATATTTTTCTATGTTGTCTAATCTTTTTCCTTACTTTTTAAAATCTTATTTTTAATTTTTATCTTTAATTTATGNCTAGCCAATCTACTTCTGCCACTTAGTTTTTGAATACTACATTTTGTGGTAGAGACAAACATTGTTTTAACATCATTCCTTTTCACTTTAGGTCTGAAAAATTTCATAAGCAAAAGCTCTGTTTGTCATCTTTTTGGACAATATTCATTATGAAAATAGTTATTCTTCTTTTGGGACAACAGAAAAAGGACCTGAGATGAAAGGGACTGGCACTGTGATGTTGAGTCTGATTTGACCCACCTAAAAATGTAAGAAAGCAAACACATCAGAAGACCAGACTGCACTGAGTCTGGCTGGGATGGAGTTAATTTTTGTCACAGCAGTCCATCTGGTACTGTGCTTTGTATTTGTGGCTAAAACAGTGTTGATAACGCAGGGATGTTTTGGCTGCTGCTGACCAGTGCTTGCACAGCACCAGGGTTTTCTGTCTCCCAATCTGCCCTGCTCCTTGACTCCCAGGGAATAACGCTGGGCATGAACAAAAGGTTGGGAGGATACATAACCAGGACAGCTGACCCAAACTGACCAAAGGGATATTCCATACCATATGACATCATGCTCAGCAGTAAAAGCTCAGGGAAAGGAGGAGGAAGGGGGGATGTTTGTGGTTACAGCATTTGTCTTCCCAAGCAATCATTATGCATGCTGAGGCCCTGCTTTCTGGGAAGTCACTCAACATCTACCTGCCATGGACAGTAGTGAATGAATTCCTCTTTTTGCTTTGCTTGTGTGCACAGCTCTTGCTTCTATTAAACTACCATTATCTTGATCCACGAGTCTTCTTGCCTTCTTTCTATTTTCTCCCCATCCTGCAGGAGAGTGGAGTGAGTGAGCAGCTGACTAGATGTTTGTCTGTTGGTTGGGGTCAGTCCACCACACAGACAAAACATGTGATAAAAAAAGTATTCCTCATATTTGTATGCTTGCTTCTTACAGAGAGACTGACAAAGTCTCAGTCAAATCAACTACAAAGACTTGATAAAGTTGCTTCAGGATTAAACTACTTAAAATGGGGGAAGGGATGTAGCTGACTTCTGGCCATAAATCACAGAAATGTTGACATACAGAGATAGTTTATGGGGAATGCAAAACAAGCATTTATATTTCAACTCATTCTGGGCCTTAGATGTCTAGCTCAGGATAGCACATTATGTACCTCCATGCAATTGGAATCCAAAACTTGAGTTGCCTCCAAGCAGGGCCACTGTTCTGAGCACTTAACCCCACTTCATATCCAATCGCTCTGAAAAATAAGGTAATGAATTCTGTCAATTCAGAGTTCTTTGTTGCAAACACAAATATTTTATGATCTTGGAGCAGTGTATTTCATGGTATTGCAATGCTGTTCCTAGTAGAAGTTTCACAATGCTTTTGAATTTTTAGAAGGCAGACAGCAGGTGCTTGCTGGGAGTTGATTTTGAGGTTCATGATGACTTGTATGGATGGATTGATGGGAAACTGTATGACTATATGGAAGATCATATTGATCTTCACAACTTTTCACAAGTTTAAGCAAAGTTCAAAGAACGTTGAAAATACCTCAAGAAATGGGTTATGGGATTTAGAACTGTGACACCTATGTATTAGGCTGAGGTGATCAGACAGTTACTTATGCAGGAGTTCAAGCAGTATATATTCTTTTCTGTCCTCTTGTGATTGCAAATGCATTTATCACATAATCAAAATAAGAATATCTTTTACCACAACAGGTGCATGTCGATTAATATGGCAATGGATAGATGTATTTTGGTCATATGACAGTGGTTTTCTAAGTAATGTGGCAGAGATGATATTTAGGAGCAAAATGGCAGAGGGTACACTTGGACTTCCACAGTGTCCTTCATGAAATATCTCTAGGGAAATGTTATGTTTTGTATCAGCTGAATTGTTTTGGCAGGCCAGATCCAGCTACTGGTGCTAGGCTGTGTGCCTAGCTAAATGATCCCATGTATCACACTCAATTTGAACATATTTCCTTCTGAGAAGAAAATATTTAATTCTTTCCATTTTAACAGCTTTTATTTTAGGAATGCCATCATTTTGGATTGGAACTATTGAGTACCTATACAGGTTACTTATATCTTATTCCTTCCTGTCCATATGCAAGCTGAGTCTTGTGCAGCAGTAACCTCAGCCAGTTTACAAATAACTGTCATTGATATTGTAGCTGATTCTCTGCCTAGTGAAGTCAAGTTTTTTTATTGGCTTCAGTGGAAAAGAATACCAACTGACAGAAGGATCTTTGCTTCTAAATTTAAATATGTCTTCAAAATAAATATTTAAATAATTTCACATATACCTTCTAAAAGGAAGATTCCATAAACTGGACTTTGAGTGAGTATAATTATTGTTATACATATAAACAACTGCCTCATAAAAATAACTCATCAAGATAGTACTAATTGCTGTGCAGCTACAAATTCAAAGTCGTGAAAGATAGACAGCAATATAAAAAGCTTATCCAGTTCAACAGCAACCTTTTGAACTGGAGTTGAAAGAGTCATAGGAATTGTCTCATAAATAAAAATTATGCAGATCTGTCACAACTGAAGCTTTCTGTGTTTTATGAGAACTGTATGTGTTTTGCTCAAATGAAGGGGAAGAAACAGCAATTCTTTCCAGGCTTAAGGACAGTGTGGTGCATTCTTCACAAGGGCAATCAAGAAAGAACAGTGAATGACTGAAGAGTAAAAAAGTGGTTTAAGAATCAGAGAACCTGAGAAGAAACACAGACACATATTTCTGAAAATCAAATATACACAGCTGCATATGCATTGATAATAATAATTTATGACATTTCTTTCACTTTCTTACAAAACAAGCTCAGATGGTGGTCTGTGCAGAAATAACAGCATTTTGTTCTATTCCTTGTCTTACCAGCAAATGGGCTGAAAGTGCATAGTTGTTCTTTCACAATGCTATCACATTCATGATTTCTCTTTAGCTTTTAATGAACTGTCATATTCATATTTGTTTATGGATGGAGAGTTTTGTATTAACATTTATGCAGACAGGAGTCATTTCACCTTCTTCTGCAGTGTGATTTTTTTGTTTAAGATTGAAAGTGAAAATATTTTTTCAAGTAAGCAGAATATTATCAAAATGGGAATTTACCAGGTCATCAAGTTCTTGCTATAGAATGTCTGAAACAGATTCTTTCTGTGTCCAGATATTCACATAATCACAGAATCACAGAATGGTTAAGGTTGGAAGGGACCTCTGGAGATGATCTGGTCCAAGCTCCCTGCTCAAACAGGGCCACCTAGAGCTGGTTGCCCAGGCCCATGTCCAGATGGCTTTTGAATAGCTGCAAGGATGGAAACTCCACAACCTCTCTGGGCAACCTGTGCCAGTGCTCAGTTACCCTCACAGTAAAAAAGTGTTCCGAGGGAGCCTCCTGCGTTTCAGTTTGTGCCCATTGCCTCTTGTCCTGTCACTGGGCATCACTGAGAAGAGCCTGGGTCCACATCCCTTCAGGTATGTATTCCTTCACTCTTAATCATTTCAAAAAAAATATGATATCAAAACATAAGCATGGCTCTTTTCTGAAATTTTTGTGACATTCATACATACAGTATTTCTCCTTAGTTACATAAAATAAAACCTCTCACAGCTGAGAAAATAATTTAGGAATTTAGAGCTCAGAATTCTGTAACTAAAACCAGATTCATGTTTGACAGAGATTTTGGCAAGGTTCTCAAGTTGATGAAAGAGTATATTCTACATTCTTCTGTGAAAATTCAGGGGCGGGGGGAGCAGACCATAAACCTGAATTTATTTTTTTTTTAAATTGATAATAACATCCATGATCATCTTCAGTTTGCTAAGAAAACTTGTATTACAGAAATGCCATCAGGTATTTAAGAAGTTTTACTGAAAAAATTTCAGATGAGTGCTTTTCATGCCTATTGCCCTGGGTAAGCTGTCCTTAAATGATTGAATGAAAATTTATTTATAAATATATGCTTCCGTATTATACTGCCTGCACAGACCATACAACAAGAATTAAAAGTTACTGTACAAAGCTATTCTCCACAAATTTGTCTTCCCCAAGTCATAATGCATTCAGTAGAAAAAGATGTTAATTCTCACATTATTTAAAAAAAATTTATTTTAGGTACTGTTCAGAATTTCCAGCTACTAAGTACATTGGAGCAACATTGTGGGCTTCTACCCCAGGAAGTGGGGCTTTTCACAGGAGTAATGGATTTTCTTTTTCGAAAAGGAAGAAAACCTCACAAACTGTAGAAGAATCACGGTAGTAAAACACAGAATTGCCTTTTAAGCTACAGGTCACCATCAACAGGAACATCTGCTCATGGTTCCCAGTCACAGAGGAAGTATTCCTATTCATAGTCTACACATCTGATAGCAGAGCAGTGTGGTTTGCATCTAAATGTGTGAAATTCTGTTTCATGTTTTGCAATTATTGGTCACACAAGAGAATCTCTTCAGAATTGCACACTGGGGTCTGGTTGAACATTGGGCCCTTTGAGATGCTAACAAACTGCTAGTGGAAATTATTAAGGGCTGGATACATTGTCAGGCAGTTAGCACATTGTCGGGTACTTTACTCATAAAGGAAAGCCCATTATAGTTAGAATCTAATTAAATCTAATTCTTTTATGAAATGACAACAAAACCTCCACAGAGGAAAGAACTGTTCATTACTTGGATATTAAATACTGCAGCTGTCAGAAGGGTTAAAAATAAAATCTTAGAACTCCATATCTGAAATAATTAAGGGCATAGTTTAAATCAAAAGTACTTACTTTAAGATATGCAAATTAAGTTATTGTTAATTAATTACTATTAATAAGAAAGTGAAACTATTTTTTTCTAAATGTAGAGTTGGAGTCTATAATTTCTTCTGTGTAAGAACATGGTCTGATATCATTATTGGACCTGAAAAACTGGTATTAGATCTTCATCACCTTAGGTCAAGAGGATGATATAGTAGATCTCGAGTTCAAAAAATCTTTTAGGGAAATATCATGTTATTGTGAGCTGGTAGTCTTCTGACAGATGTCTCTGTTCCTTTGGCATCTGTTTAACAACTAACAGAAATATTTCCATCTCACTACCTGATTCCAAGGACAAGGTAAGGAAGAAGGCTCTGGAAGCTGGGCTTTCTGCATAGTTCTATTATACATGCTTTGACACTGTTGGTGTAATAGTTTCTTCTATACTCTCTGTGATTTATCTTGAATGCCATTGGGATGGTGGCCCCTCCATAGAAGGCATGACAGTTTACACAGGGGAATCATGAGATGATGAGATGAGGCAAGGCTGGACAGCTACACTGGTAGTGTCTGCCAGCATCTAAGTGCTTATATCTCTCCCAGAACATGAGGAAGGATTTTGAATAAGTGCACAGGAAAACATTACAACACTTCTGTGGGAGCTGCACACTTGAATTTTTGAAAATAGTCTCCAAAATGTGTGAATTTGAAATATCTAATATGTATGGAGAACCCTGTTGTATAAACTAGAAATGATAAAGAAATGGCTAGCAATGACATAAGTGCTCCAGGGGGGATTTAGGCATGAATATGGTAATATTACTATCAACATTCCAACCAGCCAATTGGAAAATGGATTTTGAAAAACAGTATTCATTCTGTGATAATTGCAGCTTAAATCCTTAACGCTCCAGGAGAATTCATACTCCATTAAATTAAGTGCTCTACAGAAGCAGACTTCAGAAGCCCGATCTGTAAGAAACATAAGCAAAGAGGAGACTGGACTTAAATGTGGAACTTTCCAAAAGGTGTCACAATGGAGAGCTGCAAAGCAAGCGCAGTCGTTGAGCTCTCTCTGCCAACCCAATTCTGGCTACATGAAGCCTCAAACAGAACACCACTCAAGGACAGCATGCACACCTTCTGAAAATAATATAACTTGTCTCCTGTGTGATCTCTATATGCACACAAGCATTGATTGTGGTGGGGGTATTTTGCACATTTTGCTCAACAATATAATCCTTCACAATATTGACACTCAAATGAAAATATTCTAGTGTTAACTGTACTAAACAGATATGAATGGAAGTGTTCAGTTTTAGGATTATAGTTTCAGACTCTCCAGACTTACATAATAAAAAATTGGCTTGCCTATTTGCTTTGTAGACATAAAAATGAGAAAGTTCATGTTTATTTTCTGGTCTCTTCTTTCTGGATGCTGTTGTTCCAAATATTGTCTTAGCCTGAAGAGTACAAGATGGCAGGTTCCAAAGAAAATCATGTGCTTTTTGCACAGATGGGAGCCTGCCCAATATCATGTCAAATCCTCAGCTTCTGGCATCTGCTTCTGCCCAGAATTTTTATTTCAATTTTTTAAAGTAGTTATGCCATAATAGGGTGGCATTCTAGCTAGACCTACTTACAAACTCTAACTTGGAGCTTTGAGAGTTGAAAATCTCCACCTGCTATTCAATTCATTCTTTTTTAAACCTCATCAAATTTATTAGTCTAAGAGACACCTAATTAAAGTTCCCTGTGTGTTCATCCCAGCTAGCATATTGCAGATAACACTTTTGTATGAATTGCTGACAAGTTAGTTTATTTTATACCAAAACTGTGACCCTCTTTTATGTCTTCTGACATAGCATGTACAGACAAGACCTCGTCTTCACCCAGACCACACTAACCTTTAAAAAAAAAATGGTTTGAATTATTAAAGAAGGAAAAACATGTGCTATATGTGTGAAAAATGGTTTGATTAAACAGACATTTGGGAGAAGTTTCACCTGGCTTTGTATTATATATCTGCAAGGTAGACATTCACATCTGAGCTACTTGTTTGAAGTCCCTTTATAGTCAACAC
Source organism: Fregata magnificens (assembly GCA_013389945.1). Taxonomy (NCBI): domain Eukaryota; kingdom Metazoa; phylum Chordata; class Aves; order Suliformes; family Fregatidae; genus Fregata; species Fregata magnificens. Next base: position 22,606 of record WAAD01043150.1, on the reverse strand, counting down.
AAAAAAAGGCAATTTTGAGATGTTATTCCTCTTATCATGAGGAAGACATTTAAATTGGGTCATATTAATTACATTCTAAAAGTTCCTGTTTCTCAACATGGAAAATAAAAGGAGTCTAGACAACTGGCTCAGAGGTAGATGCCTGCATTCCAGACTTCTAAAATTAGGCATCAGGTGACAACTTTGGGTTCAAAAAGACAGAAGGGGAACCCAGTGATCAAATATGTTGATTCTATCTGCCCAGTGTGCAGATTTTGCTAGCGCTCTTGTGTCAACTGCATCATGGTCTGAACCTACTCCCATCCATATTAAAACAGTGTTGAAACTGCAACTTTTATAACAAGCACTTTTGTTCTTGCTCTTTTGGGAAGCAGGAGTCAACTGAACATTTACAAGAAAATCCCATTTTCCAATCCAATAGTCTCTCCTTCTCATATAGTTCCACTATTACTGGTTCTTTTACTTGGGCAGGAGAGTTAAGATGCAGAAAGAAGGGTTACAAGTGTTAAAATATTAAAAATATTCCATCTTTTTTGGGGGAAATTTCCTTTAATTGACTATTCTGGCTGTTCGAAGATTTGATTAAGAAAGATAGGTGGTATCTTCTGCAAACTGGAAAAGAATAAACTTATCCTATTCTTCTTTTGTATTTTTGATGGAAAAGTAGTCACATCTTTCTTCCCTCCGTTTCCATACCCATATACATATAGATAGACTCTCATGGTCGAGACTTATCTGGGAGTAAGGGAAAAAAAAAAAGCCTTAAAAGATAGCAAACCTGTCACATGAAGCTGAAACCTCAGTTCCTTCCTGTTTCTCAAGAAGTTTTGGGGGTGCTTTCATCAGCATAGAGTCAAATCCTCGCACTGAAAAAAGTATCTACATCTTGCCTTGACGCCATGGGAACCGTTAGGGCTATGCTTCCTCTTTCTATCCCACCACTCGAACTCACCCTCACACATTTATATGCCATTTGGATTTTAAGTGCCACAAGAGTTGAAGGAAACAGTCCTTATAAAATTCAAGGAGCTTTCTCTCTTATTACTCTGCTAGCCTCCGCACCTGCCAGATTGGTGATAACATATCTAGACTGGGTTCAAGCTAGCGGAAGAAAAGCAGGATGTGATGGAAAGTGAGTAGGAACTTTCCAGGTGAGAAATAGGGTGTGCATGGCAAGAAAGGAGAAAAAAGACATCTCTTTGTGTGGGGGGATGATAAACTCCCAGCTGACCCTGAACTTGTTTGAGACTTGCTGCTTCAGCTGGATGCACATAAGTCTATGGGGCCTAATGAGATTCATCCCAGGGTACTGACAGAGCTGGCACGTCGTCATGGGACCTCTCTCCATTATTTTTCAATAGTCTTGGGAGTCTGGAGAGGTCCCAGTCACCTGGAAGCTGGTAAATGTTGTCCCAGTTTTCAAGAAGGGTATGAAGGAAGAGCCTGGTAATCACAGGCCTCTCGGTCTCACTTCAGTGCCTGGCAAAATTATGGAGAAGGTTATTCTGGGAGTTATTGAAAAACACTTGAGAGTCAGTGCAGTCATTGGTCATAGCCAGCACGGGTTGAAGAGGGGAAAATGCTGCTTAACCAACTTAATTTCCTTTTATGACAAGATCACCCATCTAGTTGTCCAAGGGAAGCCAGTAAATGTGAGGCTTTTGGATTTTAGCAGAGCTTTTGATACTGTCTCTCACAGTGTCCTTCTGGATAAAACGTCCAGCACACAGCTAGACAAGTCCATAATACATTGGGTGAGCAATTGGCTGATGGGTTGGGCTCAAAGGGTTATAGTAAATGGGGTTACATCAGGCTGGTGGCTAGTCACCAGTGGGGTTCCCCAGTGCTCAATTTTAGGGCCAGTGCTCTTTAATGTTTTTATAAATGATCTGGACGTAGGAATCAAATGTATGTTAAGCAAGTTTGCCAATGACACTAAAGTAGAAGGAGCTGTGGACTCCCTTGATGGTAGAGAGGCCTTACAGAGAGATCTGGCTAGACTGGAGAGCTGGGAAATCACCAATTGTATGAAATTTAACAAGAGCAAGTGCAGGATTTTCCACCTGAGACAGGGTAATCCTGATTATATGTACAAATTGGGGACAAGAGGCTGAAGGGCATCCCCGCAGAAAGAGATGTGGGGGTTTGGGTTGATGGCAAGTTGAATACGAGTCAACAGTGTGCCCTGGCAGCCAAAAGGGCCAACCATGTCCTGGGGTGCATCACACACAGCATAGCTAGCTGGTCGAGGGAGGTGATTGTCCCACTCTACACTGCACCGGTGCAGGCCCACCTTGAGTACTGTGTGCAGTTTTGGGCACCTCAATGTAAGAAGGACATCAAACTATTAGGGTGTGTCCAGAGGAGGGTGACCAAGGTGGTGAAAGGTCTCAAGGGCAAGACTTTCGAGGAGCAGCTGAGGTCACTTGGCTTGTTCAGCTTGGAGAAGAGAAGGCTGAGGGGTGACCTCATGGCAGTCTACAACTTCCTCAGGGGGGGGCAGCGGACGGGGAGATGCTGATCTCCTCTCTCTGGTGATCAGCAATAGGACACGAGGAATTGGAATGAAGCTGCATCTGGGGAAGTTCAGATTGGACGTTAGGAAAAGGTTCTTCACTGGGAGGGTGGTTGGTCACTGGAACAGGCTCCCCAGGGAAGTGGTCATGGCACCAAGCCTGTCAGAATTCTAGGAGCATCTGGATGACGCTCTTAGTCATATGGTTTAGTTTTAGGTAGTCCTGCGAGGAGCAGGGAGTTGGACTCAATGATCCTTATGGGTCCCTTCCAACTTGAGATACTCTGTGGTTTTATGATTCTATGGTTCTGTGATTCTCTCGGTAAACTATTTTGCCTTCCAAAAGGGGGGTAGTTTAGACATAACTTCTTGTTGTTGTTGTTTTCTGTTATCTATTTTCCTGTCAACCAGACAACACAAGTGCAAGGGATGGGTGGGACAATATTTTCCAAATTAGTGCCTAATGTGGCCAGTGAAGGAAACCAGGACCCCAGGGCATTTTGCAGGGTGCCTCAGTGAATAAACAGTGTCAGACACAGGTTCTGGATTCCAAAATCTGGGATGCAGAGAACCTGCCCTAGCTGCTCCCAGCCCATCTCCAGAGAGCCATCAGCCCATCAAAAGTTCATTTCCATAAGCCTAGAGTAACACAAGGACACAACGCCAGACAGAGAAGCCAAATTACAGACTTCTGAGGAATAACCACCCTGTCTGGGCCCCTCCCAGGAGAGCCTCAGCCCCATTGTCCAGGTGCGAAACCCATCACGATGAGTCATTGGGACCAGATCTCCATGTCACCTTTTGGACTAAGGGAGTCGCTGCCTGGGGGTGTGGGACACAGTATGGGAGGCAGGGAAAGAGCATGTTGGGATTGCACAGGTTTTATTAAGGCATGTTTAGGGGAGGAACCAAAGGTGGGAAAAGAGAGGGGTTTGTGTGATTTGGGAAGAAACAAGTATGGGAAATAGAGGGATGAGGAAATAGAAGGGCCCATTTGAGTATAAGCAGGGGCTGGTCAGTACGTTTGTCTGGCCGCGCCCTGCACCTCATCACTGCAGTCTGTCCTGTCTCCTTATTAAATTCCTTCAATTATTTTCCAGTAAGGGGCTCTTCACTCCATCTGCACGCGCACGTATGGGGTCTGTGGTGCCAGCAACTGGAGTGAGTGCGGGTGTGCGAGTGAGCGTGTGATCACTAGTGAAGATCAAGCTGAACGAGCCAGCAGGAAGGTGAAGTGGCCTGGGATCAAGGGGGGTGTGTGGGTGCCTGAGGGCCAGCTCTGGGTGTGAGGGTGCCTGTGTGTCTCTAAGGGTGAGAGCACAGGGCGTTGTCTATGGGACCTGGGAGTCATGGACACCTGTGTGTGTGTGTGATGGTCTGCACCAGCAACTAGAATGGGGCTGTGGCCTTGGGGGTCCGTATGTCCAGGTGCCAGCAACTGGGGATACTGGGATGCAGGGACAGCGACTGGGCAGGCTGCGTGTATGAGCCCAGTAGCTGTCCCTGATTCTTGTACATATATATACATATTCCTTCTAGCAGACTTCCTGCTCAGCCAGAGCTAGGAGCAGGATGAGGCCATTGGTGCTGTCTGTGTTCGTGTGAGTGCTCTGTGTGGCTGTTATCTGTGTGGCCAGATGTGTAAATATATATATATATATTCTATATAGTCTAAATTGTCTATCAGGAGCAGGCGCTCAGCCTTGCTGTTGGAGAGACCAGGGGACTGAGTCAGACTGGGAGGAATTCATGCCTCAGAGGTGGCCACAGAAGACCTGAGCTGCATGAGAGGAGGTTCCCAACCATATCCGATCAGGTAATCACACCAGCAAGAATTTTCTGAAACTATAAACACATTTTCTGTATGAATAGCTGTCACTGAAAAGCCATCATTGAATGGATGATAGAATTTATGGCTGGTGAGTAAGTGTAGCCACTTAGTTACACAAGGAGACTGTCAGTCAAAAGTCCAGTTTTCATTCACTGAATGACCCTAGGAAAGGTTTTTTAAACTGCGATTTAAGTTTGGCCATGTATAAGGTAGTTACTGACCTGTCTCATGGGAATACAATGAACTGATATTGACAAAGTTGGTAATCTTTGCGAGAAGGGTGACATCTCTGTATTGGATTAGAACAAAAGACAACAAGATTAGGTCTCATACTTTCAAGAGAGGTTAACCACAAAACACCCACAGAATTTCAATAGGTTTTGCCTGTATAACACCATTAAAGTTATTTGAGAATATTTCAGAGTGGTCCAGGGTAATTTAAGAACAATTGAGAGACTTCACTGACTTCAACAGTGAAAGCTGCTTATAGAAATGGTATGTTGATTTTAATAGTTGTTTCATTGTATCAAAATCAATTTGAATATCTAAGACATCTAAAAATGCAGCATGTATACAGCATGTAAAGTCCATACTTTACAATGCCTGAATAAACAAACAAAAAGGAGGCACCACAGTGGCATGTCTTAATCAGTGCATCATGTTTTGGAGATGGGCCTGGAATTTTTTCTGGATAGTTGTTTTTGTTTTTCTTTTTTTCTTCATTCTGTGATACACCTTTTAATAGGTTTGAGGTAAATTTCTAAGAGGACAAAGAAGTCCCGAATGGGGAATCTGAGTATTTGTTTCCACCTTTAGCACAGATTTTCAGCATATCTTTACAATAGTTATTTGTTATGGACATGCATCTGTTTCCCCAGACCTAATGAAGTCTTTATTTATGCAACTACTATTCATGTAACTACTGCTAGCATGAAAATACCATTGCATTGTTGCATATGGTCTTACATTTTCCTTGACACCATATTTTGAAATAGAAAATATTTTAGGTTCCTACTATCCAGTATTCTAAGATGAAATATTTTTCATTAAGGGTTATAATGATTTTTTTAGGTTTTTTTTCTTATAAAGAATGAACTTTTCTGTTTCCTGCTGTCACAGGTTGTAAGTCTCTTTATGTCATAAAAAGGACTGCCAGAAAGAGGATGGACTAAAAGCCAAAACAGAGTGACGCTTACACAGTACAAAGGAGAGAGTTGGCAGGTCCTCAATACTGATTATTTAAAATCTATTTTCCAGAGGATCTGATAAGCTGAATTTCCACAACCTGAAATGGACTATTACATAGAGATATCCCCGGGCACTGCTCATAGTCAACAAATCAAACAGATCAGGGCTTTTATCAAATTTGATCAACAAGCTGTAATCTCTTTAAAAATTTTCCAAACATGTTTAAGCATTTTTGCAGGCCTTGTATAGTCTTACAGCACATGACCTCCTCTTTCGCTCCTTTTTCTTTATCAAGAACTTAATTAAATTTGTCTGCGTAAAAGAACAATCTTGTAATTCAAAAGTACCCCAAATTAGGAGTTCTCTGGGACTCTAGCATCTGGAATCACTATTTGTGCCATAAGAGACAGTAAAATGATGAATGCCATGCAAAAGAGAAATTGCCAACTGTCAAATTACCTCTCAGCTCTCTTTTGTACTGGGTTGTAGAGTATTTTTGCCCACCTGTCGCATGATCACATTGCCCATCTGTCAGTCTCACTTGTGGTGGTTTCCAATTAAATTTTAAACAGAGGTGAATACATTCTGTAAGTGGATGAGAGAGGCTCGACTTGAAGGGAAGGCAGGGAGAACTTGGCCATTGTCAGTCCTCATTGGAAACAGGTGACTGAGCAAGTGGAACCTGCAGTCGGCTGATCAACCAGCATGCAGGAAGGTCACACCCAGCCATAGCATGCTCTGCCTCTTTCCCAGGTGACAGACCAATACACTGTGAAGGACACTTTGGGAAGAGGAGTGGAGGAGGGGTGTAAATGCACAGGGAGCACTGGGGACACAAAGGCACTGCTTAGGGGCAGTGGTATGAAGCGTCATGAAAATTTTTGTCTGGGAAAATTTGGGTTGTTGTTATGGGTTGGTTTAGGAGACAAAAGACAACAAAATATAGAAAAGAGTTCTGCTCTTCATGGGAAAAATTTTGATTATTTTTTTTAAGACCATTATTTCCCTTTTTTTTTCATGTGTAAACTTGGCAAACTCTTTGGGACTATTTCTTCTTAAATTGTACTGTTTTTTCTACCTTCTGTGGTAGACTTGCTTCTCTCTGCACTGGCATAACTGAGATCAGCACTAAATACAGTATAACTAATCAGTTATGCCAAAGATGAATTTGGCTTAGTGTGGGTCTACCAGGCAGTGTACTGAAGAGCCCCTAAAGCTGATACAGCTGCATGTCACTGCAAAATGCAGAAACATTATTTTGTGTTTCAAAAACTGCTACGTTGGGGGTCCCTGCACCAAACTATATCATGAGGCATAAACATGTATCATATTTTGAATCACATTTTTTCTTCAGTTGCTGGTGCCCTGGCCATGTGGTCATGCCACCGTAGAGCATGTAAGGGCATTTTTCCACTGTGCTGAGCAACAGGAGAATCATATTTGTGGAAAATAGCAGAATTAGAAAGTACTTCTGGTATATTACACAATAAATACCTTTGATATGAACCCTTCAGGTGGGCAACTGCTTCTTTATAATCTTACTTGTCAGAAGCAAGTAAGACTCCTTTCCCTCTGCAATTTTAGGTTTGCTATTCAATGAACTCATAAAAAGGCAGTTTCACCATCTATAAGAAATATATTAGCAACCTGATTCCATTTCATAGTGCCCTAGTTGTCATACATCACAATTAATACTAATTGACACACTTTTACCAAGATTATAAAAATGTGAAAATAGGCATGCAATGTACAAACTTCTCCCCTAAGTAAATGCGTTTATCACTAAGGCAAGGAATCCTTCTCCTCTCCTCTCCGTACAGTTATTTTATACAGTTTTATGTACAGAGAAACACCTCCAAGATGAGGCCTGAAATATCAGCTCCCTCCTGCTTTTCCTCCTATACAAAGAATAACTAGCAATACTCACTATTGACTAGTGATTGTGATATTGCCTGGAGAGGTAGAATCTGTGGGGTTAAACAATTTCAGAGAAAAGAAGGAGTTAAAGCCTGAGTCTTGCTTCATGACTGTTTGGGGAGGGTGCACTAAACACCAGGTTATTGTATAAAAAGCTCCACTTCTTTTCCTTAAGGACAAGGATGAGTCATAATCAGCTGTCTGAAAAAAAGAGTGTGGGCTTATCTTCAAATTTATTGCTTCCCTGTCAACAAAGAAACCTTCTTGCAGCCTTTGAGGGAGACAGTCCTGCCTTCACATCCCTAACACCAGTGCCTGAAGTGTGCCTGTTGCTTTAAACTGCCACCCTAGGTTTCCTAACACTTTATAGAGGAAGACTACAAAATCCATGAAGAGGTCTTGATTCTGCACCAAAGCCTAAAAGCCATATTTGGGTTTTTTTTTTTCCTCCTAAATTTATAGCTTTGAGTGTTGTAATCTTTGGTCCTCAGCTCAATTGACAGAAAAAAAAGAAAGACTGGATGTAAAGCCAGGATGTTTCTCACCTTTTTTTAATTATTCTGTATCTTCTTTACTATATTTTTCAATACAAATTTAATCTTTCTTTTATTGTAAGCAAGAGTGCCTTTTTCCTTTCAGGAAATCTAAATAATTTGTGGTTACAGAAAGTGTACAAACATGACCAATGCAGAGAACTAAATCATTCAAATGCAAATCTAGGAAAGACACTTCTTCTTTTCTGCTTCAGTTTCTACAGTAGTGACACCACTTAGAGCTTGTAACTCTGAGTATCAGTGAGGAAAAGCAAGTCCATTTCAAGTTAACAAGGAACAGGACTTCACATATGCAGAAAATACTGGACTTCAGATCTTCAGCAATATTTGGTACCATGATTTATAACATGTTGAACTAAATTATAACAATGAAAATAAGTAAGTGTTCATCTTTAATCCACAATACTTTAGAAATAAAGTAGGGCACTGCAAAGAACTTCATCCAGTGAGATATTGAGATCTTTGCTCTTGTTCGCTTCAGGTAGCACCTCATAATTAATATATGGTTTAGGAAATAGAGCTCACAGACATGAACTGGTCTTCAGCTACTAATTAAGTGTCTCATCCAACTGGATAAGATTTTCTACCACCAAAGCAATGGCTTTGGAGAAGTAGAACTGCTGGTTATTCCTGTGAAACCTGATAGTGGGATTTATTGTTTCTGACAGCAGTGCTACTATTGCTGAAGCTACAAAAGATAGCAAATTCATTAGTGCATAGCATTACGTCTTGATTGGGTTTGTATGAAAAGCATTTGGTCACGTTTGGCCAGGACAGCATTTATCATTCATCATCAGGAAAATTATTACATTCTTTCAGGCACTTTAAAGATATTATAACTTTGTTTTGACATTACAACCTAACATACTCTCTGCAGGAAAATTATTCCAGGAACACAAAAAAGTGTTCAAAAAAATAGATACTGCATTTTATATACCCCAGGTTTACCGGCCTGCTCAGTCTCATGCCAATAAGGACCTTAATGGGAGCTCATCTTTGCAGGGGATCAGCCATTTGTTATAGCTGTTGGTGTGCTGGCTGCTGTTTCAGTTTGATTGCTCTGTTAATGTGATCCAAAGGCACCTAACTCGAGAAAAGTAAAACCACAACAATTCTTCCCTTTTAGGTTTTTCTACTAAAAATTAATTTAATTGAAATGTTACAGAAGATGTGCATAGCAGTGCACTAGTACTTGGCTATAGCTCTGTCTCAACAGTAGACATTTAAGAACATTTCCCACTTTGAAGTTTTGAAAAGCTTCATGAGATTTGTGTTCTGGCAATAGATTTTAAGCCATACAAATTCTGTGCTCTGGCTCTTTCTTCACCTTTGCACGATAAAAAGTGTTTTTAACAAAACAGGCAACCTTTAGTCCTAAGCAGTTCACCTAGGCAAGGAGTAGTAATGAAAAACGTAAGATATCATTGTGTTACAATCTAGCCAGCACACTGAAAAATGGACACCTCTCTGACTGAAGCAGTCACATACATTTAATGGAGCTTTTCACTGTTAAAAACCTGTATGTCTACTTCAGACACAAACTTATGGACCACAGTTTGTTTTGATTCAAGCATTGATCTGCCATCAAACTGGCTACAAGTGACATTTGTCAGCTAGCTTAGTGAAAAGACATCACAATCATTTCTTATCAGAGTAGAGCTAGTGGCAGGAAAGGCCATTAATTATCAGTGATTACCCTTCTGGCTACTTTTTTTTCCCCCCTTTTTTCTTAAAAGCAGGTGAATCTCCAAAAACGGTTAGTTAGTTCATAGAATCATAGAATCATGGAACAGTTTGGGTTAGAAGGGACATTTAAAGGTCATCTAGTCCAACCCCCCCTGCAATGAGCAGAGGCATCTTCAACCAGACCAGGTTGCTCAAAGCCCCATTCATCCTGGCCTTGAAGACTTCCAGAGATGGGGCATCCACAACTTCTCTGGGCAACCTGTTCTAGTGCCTCACCACCCTCGTAGTGAAGACTTTCTTCCTTATGTCCAGTCTAAATTTACCCTCTTTCAGTTTAAAGCCATTAACCCTTGTCCTATCACTACATGCCCTTGTGAAAAGTCCCTCTCCAGCTTTCTTGTAGGCCCCCTTCAGGCACTGGAAGGCTGCTACAAGGTCTCCCCGGAGCTTTCTCTTCTCCAGGCTGAACAACCCCAACTCTCTCAGCCTGTCTTCATAGGAGAGGTGCTCTAGCCCTCTGTTCATCTTTGTGGCCCTCTTCTGGACTCACTCGAAGAGCAAGTCCATGTCCTTCTTATGTTAGGGCCACCAGAGCTGAACACAGTACTGCAGGTGGGATCTCACCAGAGCGGAGTAGAGGGGGAGAATCACCTTCTGCAATCTGCTGGTCACACTTCTTTTGATGCAGCCCAGGATACGGCTGGCTTTCTGGGCTGCGAGTGCACATTGTTGGCTCATGTCCAGCTTTTCATCCACCAGTACCCCCAAGTCCTTCTCCTCAGGGCTGCTCTCAATTCCTTCATCCCCTAGCCTGTATTGGTATCTGGAGTTGCCGCGACTCAGGTGCAGGACCTTGCACTTGGCCTTGTTGAACCTCATGAGGTTCACACAGGCCCACTTCTCGAGCTTGTCCAGGTCCCTCTGAATGGCATCCCATCCCTCAAGCGTGTCAACTGCACCACTCAGCTTGGTGTCGTCTGCAAACTTGCTGAGGGTGCACTCGATCCCACTGTTTATGCCATTGACGAAGATACTAAACATCACTGGTCCTAATACGGACCCCTGAGGGACACCACTCATCACTGATCTCCATCTAGACATTGAGCCGTTGACCACTACCCTCTGGATGTGACCATCCAACCAATTGCTCATCCGCTGAACAGTCCAGCCATCAAATCCATATCTCCCCAATTTAGAGAGAAGGGTGTTGTAGGGGACCATGTCAAAGGCCTTACAGAAGTCCAGATAGATGACATCTGTAGCTCTTCCCTTGTCCACTGATGTAGTCACTCCAGTAGTTCTACTGTCCAGTTTGATATTGTTACCATGTAAATGAACTGCCAAATTATAACACAACAAATAACTTGACAGACAGGTTCAAAGGCCATGAGAGAGAGAAAGATCAAGCTATTTAATTGGTATTTGTTGCATAATCCTATCACTGGTATTAAAATTTGTCATGAATAACATTTCACTTTAAACCTTGCTGATCTGCAGAGAAACCAATAACCTGCTGGAGAGCCAAAACAAGGCATTATTATGTGTAATAAAAAATAGAGATGTGATCTCATAGCCCATTTTAGGCAACTCTGGAAAAGCCTGTTTCTCTCTATTGACTGTAGAGGGAATTTACAGATATTATCCGGGTAATTTACAGTTCTCTCCCAAACTGTAGAAGTACCAGCCACTCTAGATCTCATGAAGACAATGCAAAGATTTTTCTTACCTCATTGGGAAGCATAGCGAAACAATAATTCATGAAATATTAAGAGCTTAGGAAAAGTTCACGGGTGTTCCTCCATGTGTAAAGAAAATTGGAGTAGGTAAAAATGAGAAAGAAGTGAGTATAAAGAACTGTTCAGCAGTCAGAGGAGACTAGTGAAGTTCAGGATAAATCTCTAATGGGTAAGAAGGACACTGTCAAAGAGAAAGGTGCTCCTACACACAGAGAAATCTGTCTGCTTCATTTTCAAAAGTAGAAGTTTTTGCATTTACAGATAACTGTACAAGTATCTGAAATATATTATGTTAGGGAGTTATTTTTGTCAGGTCCAGAAACAGTTCAGAAAATGTTTATTAGTTATTTTCATATATTGAATATGTATCCACATACACATTAAAATGTGTGAAAATTCTTTCAGAAGCTCATTAATTTGAGGAAAAATATCTTAAAGCTAATCAGTATGAGGAGAATGAGAAGTCATGCAAAAACAGTGTTTAAATTAAGTCGGAGATATTCAACCAAAGGTTAGAAACTCGTTGTGTGGCTCTTTCATGTAAAGGTTTTTCCAATAGCCATTCCACATCTCCCATCCAACCATGTGAGAGACTAGAGATAGAGGTCTAGTATAGGATTAATCAGTTCCTAATACACACTGATTCCCAGAATATATGAATAAGCCTGTCATGGTTGCTGTGACATTTAGAAATGCTGCCAGACCACTGCAAAGTCTGTCCCCCTGAATTGTACAGGGAACATCAAGTTCTCTTATTTGAAATCAAGATTCATCTTGCATAAGCTTTTATTCGATATTATACAGTCATGGAAATCAAATCATCTTATTAGGGAAAAAAGCTCTGAATTGGACATATTTTATATCTAATAGACAATCACTAAAAGAATTCTGTTTGCAAAAATATTACTTGAGTTTACAGATGCAAGAGAAACCATTTCTGTACTTTGGTCCACTGCTGCAGTATAGATTAGAGGAAAATACTGTGTTTAAAAATCCCTGCCTATCAGGACAAGATAGCAAATAATTACTTATTTTGATTCTTTGTAATCCACCACAAATCTGTGTTGTTAGGAAAGAATTTTTGTAATTCAGCCATTCTGCGCTTTGAAAGCCATAACAGAGAAGATGTATCTCTGTCAAACTAAATCTCTTGAAGTACAGTAGGAAATAAAACATTTGCAAAAAAAGTGAACACATGAGGAATTCCATAAAGATGTGCTCTTCTGCTGTGTACAGATGGTCAGATGCAATTTATTTTTAAATCCGTCATATATGAGCTGGTATGATTCAGCTTGTCAAATTACATTCTTGACAGGCTCAATCTTTAAAGAAGTACTAAAGCTTATATAACAGCAATAATTGGTCAGCACAAGGTCTATTTTCAGAAGCATCTGATGCTAACCAACTTTGAACAAGGGAGCATTTTGGCAGAAAATGATTGATCTCAGAAACCAGACTTAAAGACATATGTCTCTTTGGATTTAAGTTTATGCAAAAAAAAAAAAAAAAACAACCCAACAAACCAAGAGAAACCCAAACAAACAAAAAACCCAACAAAAAGATCCCACAACTTTAGAAGATTGAATTTTATTATTTTCCTTAAATGGAATTAGAGAGATTTCTCCCTCCCCTCAGAACACAATATTCAGAAGAATATCTGAGACAACATAATTGTTTTTTCAGATGTAAGATCAGAGAATGCAGAGTTGTGCTTTCATTGGTGTAAGCTGTCCCTGAGATCCTGGAGCTGTGTTGTGACTGTAGAAGCCACAGCTGTACTAGAAGGCAAGGAAAAGGAACATGGTAAAAACTTCCAAAGGGGCATAACGGGAGCAATGGTTGCTGGAAGGAGTCTGTCTGCAGAGCACGGGGGAAAATGTCACACCGCCATGGACTGAGAAAGAGCATTCAACTGCAGTGAGCTACTACAGACTCAAACAATGGGCTACTACTAGCCCTATAGAGAGCTGTCCCCTGTATTCCTTGCTAAAGTAAAAAAGTATATTTGATAGGAGCAAATAGGGTAGAATGAAGCATTGATTTTTACAGCCATTACACATAGCTCACATGGAAAACCTCCAGCCCAGCCAGCCTGCGTGTTCCAGCCATGCCTTTTCAGTTACAGACTATCAATATCCCAGTTGCCTTCTCCATAAGCATCTTCTGCTTATCCTGTGTTCATCTCTGTAATAGCAGACACACTTCTGACAATACAATGGCCATCTTTCTGCCATGTATGACTCAAAAATAAAAACTGGCTCTGTAGAGGCATGCTTGGCACAGCTTACATGAAATGTCTTCCATATATTTTGGTACCTAATAAGAAAATTCTAATTTGTAATGTTTCATTCCCATATGTCTATGCATGTGTCTTTATTTACTTATTCAAGGCACCATATATTTCTTAAGCTGCAGGTTATATTTATATCTTCACAGTATTTAACTACTTCAGGAGAACAAAAAGCTGTATACATTTTGTGCAAAATATACCAGGCATTTTAATGTTAATTCAAAAAAAGAAATTCATACTATTTTGCTACAGGCAAGCACTTTGCTTTAAGCAGAAGTTTCTGGAAAATTCCTGTGATAATACTTCTATTATTTTATAACTGTTCCTTCTCTACCTGTCCTACACAGTGTATTTTTCAGGCTGATTTCAGATGGTTTTAGTTATGGTTCTACCAGATCTTAGGAAAACTCTGTTTAGTTAAACATTTTTCTTTCTAGCATTCATTTACAATGTATGTGGAAATTTTTCTTCCATATTTTTATTAAACAATCTTAGTAGTTTTATTTGGACGTTGGCTAACAAACTTGTTTAATTTAACATTAATGTTTCTTTATAAACACACACAAATGCATTTAGCAAAATAGTATTCCACATTCCTAATTGCTTGTAAGGTGGATACAGAAAAGTAATAATACAGCTCTGCTTCCACCATAAGTTAACAATGCGGGGAAGCCTAACAAGGTGGTCAAATATATTTACTCCTTCCTTCTGCAAATTTTAAATCTTAATAAATATACTTGGATACGTACTTCAGACTATTAGAAGTTTCTTGGAATGCCTACGGATATTAAATTTAGTACCTCATACTTGCTAATATTGGACATATACTTTTTCTTTGCATTTTTAGGTTATGTATGGTATTCAATCCTGCATACTGGAAGAAAAGATGGCGGTCCCTGGAAAACATACTGTACAGTATAGATAGACCATGACATTCAAAAATAAAACACTGGGAAATTTCAACATCATGTTTTTATTCTTTACATTCTTTCTCTGCATGAGTACAGGGCCCAGCAGGACACCAGCACTACAGAATGCGTATTATAGCAGCAAAAATATGGAGTCCTTAATAAGATGACATAAGAAAGAGGTCAGACTCATAAATTAATTTTCTTCTTTGGTTGCTAGGGAATATGACAAATATCCCATGCTGATGCTTTTTCCATTCCACCTATCAATGCTTTCTCACAGGCGACATGGTTGATTGTTAACTCTCTTTTTAGTAACAGAAATGTAGCAGGTACATTGGTTGTCATTAAGCACTGACACTCTAATGGTATTGTTGAGCACTCTAATGGTATTGTTGAGGTGCATCTTAATGTCTGTGTCAAAATATGTAAAAATATTGTTTATTTAGCCCTAATTGTTCAAGTTTTTTAATCATAGCTTTAAAAATGAGGCTTGTAGGCAAATATCTCCCTTAACTGAGTTTTTAGGGGTTTTTTTTCCTCACAATAAAAATAGGGCTTCCAGGGTCAATGTTTGCCAGATGTTTCTACAAGCAGAGAATATTTCACTCCCATTGCTCACATGCTATGAATTATAAGAATAAATAGATTTGGTAATATTAGTAAAGGCAGAAATGGAGTTGTTTCATGCACAGCCTAATCACTAGGATGCTCTTTGATTAAAATGTCAGGAAGGCTATTAGGAAGCAAAGACAAACGCAAACAAATGGCTTGAGATAAATAGCCGTCTACCAAAACTCCAGGACTAATCAAAAGCTATTCATTTATATTCTCTGCCTCTGATCCTCTGCTGAGTTCACTGGACTAGCTTTTTAAAGGGTCAAGAGAAATCCTACAGCTAGACTGGTTGTAAATTGCACAACCATTTAAGCAAGGAGCCAGACTGCCTCTCAGACCTCAGGGCCCAGGAGTGAGTGAAGCTGGAAGGGTTGTGTAGGTCTCTAAAAAAGGCTAACAAGATTTTAGGTAGTATTGATGTGTATGTAGATCTTTCTTTGCTCAAAAGTCTTTTTCTTCTTTCATCATGCTTTCACTTAAGAAGCTGTCTGGCTACTCTGCTCCCCCCAAACATAAAATGTTGCAGGGAAGACATTCTCTTACAGAGAATCAACTGGAGAAAAGCTGATCAACGGATAGTTTATCCCAGCCCAGCGGAGCCATAAAAGTTTGAATTTTGCATAAGCCTTCATACTCAAGAGAGTACACCCAGACAAATGAGGCAGGGTATAGATGTATTAGGTCTGTAACTGTGGCATACTTGATGTTGATTGTAAAGTTATTCACACTTAACAAAGGCAAAAAAGAAATGAATTGTCCAAATGCTAGCTCATTACTGGAGCCAACAAGATAACCCAAAAATCCCATGTTCTCTGTGATATAATCTTTCCTATAGGTTTTACTGCTTATCATGTTGATAGACTTTGCTCTGACTGACTAAAATAACACATAGGACAAGGACGAGCATCAAGTGTAGTTGCACTGAAGGAGATAGAGGCCCAATTAAATGTGCACTTGGAGTCAAAACGGATGGTGCAGCTGTCAAGAAAAAAAGTTTGTAAGAGTAAAAGCACTTGCTGAGTAAATTGTGAAAAACAAAACAACAGAAGAAGAACTAATATTCCTTGTGGAAGTTGAAAATATTTTTAATTGAAGTGAGACTTTCATGTTTTTGCAGTCAATTCCTCAAGGACTCCACAAGATAGAAAAATTATTACATCTTTAAAGAAATTTTAAGAACATTTAAGTCAAAGTTAATATATTTATGGGAAAGTTAATTAAAACACAGTATCTACATTAAATAAAATACCAGACTTAAAGTATAGAGGCAAAATGGAGTAAAATTAGTCTGTCTTAAGCTAGTGGAATCTGAGGTGTCATTTCTAAAACAAAAAACAATTTGAAATATAAGAAGTACCAAATTGTCAAAATCATCATTTGCTAAACTGTTAGGTTACACCTGGAATCAGTGTAAAATTTACTATTCACTCTTTTGGGGAGTTGTCACATTGTTTCCCTGCTGTGTTCAGGATTGTGACTACCCAGCAATTTTCACTACTAAGCCTGAACTTTGCTGGCATGTGTTTTATGTGACAAACATTCACATAAATAGGTTCATGATTCAAATAGTAGCTTTCAAGTGATATTTCAGAACAAACTGGCAGACTGAATGGGAAATATATTCACAAATGTTGTATGAGGTTGACAGTGTGTCATTGATGACTCTGCTCACTTGCTCCTCTGACACTACCTAGGTCCACACATGTGGGCTCTGCTGGCACATTTTTGTTCTGAGAAAGATAGTTTTACAAAATCTAGAAGATGGATGTATTTATCTTATTTTCTTTTCACTTGTTCACAGATGCCTGAGATAATTATAATAGCAACAAAAGAGCAATTTACATTTATACAGAAACTTGTATCACAAAGCACCTTACAAACTATGCACAGGAATCAATCCACCAAATATGACCTCCATCCATGGAATGAAATGCCATAGTTCTTTTAACAATGCACCCTCAGTATTACCGTCTTGAATATTAAGGTATGAATTACAATAGAGTGCTTGTATACTTTCATCCTATTTGCAAACTGAGCACAACATTTCAAAATTTGTGTTCCAAAAGACAGACTTCTAATCAATACAAAGTTGTTTGGCAACCAGTTTCTCAGAAAGATAAAGCTTTCTGCCCTGTCACTGGTGTCAGTTCTGGCACTCAAGTCCTTCAAAATGTATGGTGCCTAATTTAGTATGCAACGTTAGCATACAGCATTGATAATCGAAAACACCCATGACTTCTTCAAGACATTTCAGCATGGAACTGGGAGTGGAAATCAGGCATACTTACAATCCTGGTTCTAATTCCTAAGCTGTTATGTTTTGCATCATTATTCTGGACTACTTGCTCTGAAGGATGAGTATCATTTGTCTGATCCGATACCACTTCAACAGATAGCTGATACCACTTCATCAGAGATCCTTTGTAAGAGGACTTATGTGTCTGCTCCATCTGCATTTGACAGTATTTAGATAAATAGTAACAGTCTTAAATAATACGTCTTTCTATTTCCATCAAGCTACAAGCATATATTACATGATCAGGTAGAAGGTGTCTTTGTAGGTAGGAAAGTCAATGCTACATGGGAAGCATATTCCTTGGAAATAATTAGACAAATTATTTCAAGACACTTCAGAATTCTTTACTGTTTTATAAACAAGTCTTTCTACTCTAGAGTGTAAAAACAAACGTGATAGCAGGGTGGCATGACGACATATTGCAGGGATAGCAGAGGTTAGCTTTGTTTATCAGGAATAAAAGGATGAGTCTAGAAAAGAGCCCCATTTATTGCAATGGGAATTTTATAGGTGTCTGTTTCAGAAATTTACTTAAGCTGCTCAGTTGTTGGCGGCAAACCAGAGCATCCTTTTTGTCCTTGAAACTCACAGCACCACGAAGGATGGAAAATGAAACAGTTTGAAAATGATGTGCATATCACTTAGCAGTGTCATAGAATTTCTTTTCTTATATTATTGTAGAAGAAAAGGTTTAGCTCCCTGTAATTCTCAGGAGTTGATGGGGCTACAACAAAGCAATACACAGAGTTCATTCCAAACATACCTACAAGGTTCACTGTGTATGATGCATCTTTTTCAACTTCTCCAGTAACACCAATTGCATCTACAAGCTCGTGGAGGAAATATGGAAACCTTGTGTTGCCAAAGGGTTTGCACATCTCCAAGGCTTTTGATTTACTATAAGGATTTTACAAAGCAGTCCTTTCACCTGCTATACCTGTTTTTTCCCTCTAAAACCATTCTGAATAGAAAAGGCAGTTTGCTTTAAAATGTCCCAGCAAATTTTCTAAGACACTGTACTCTTTTTTTATTGTTCCACATATGAAAGGGTACTGGATTCTGTGGGAAGGGCTAAAGATTAGTATTCATTATCAACTAGTTCTAAGTTCAAGTAAAAAGTTCCATGCTTAAGAAAACTCATTCTTTATAATATTGGAGTAAAATTGCTGTTCTTACAGCTATAGGAAATGTTTTCTCTTATTCTGGAGCAGATCTTTTAAAGCTAATGGTCTAAAGCATGGTTTTCAAGCATTTGATTAATCTTGCAAGGACAAGAATAAAGAGATTTTTTTAAAAACAATCTCTTTCTAGGCAAAAAAATACTTACTATTCTTCATTTTAATTTTCCTTTTTTTTTCTTCTTGATTGTCATTTCATTATATTTTAGGACTCACTGAACAGGTGATATTTTCTGTTTGGCATGTCTGCTGATAGAGAATGAGTCATCCACCCAGCCTTCTATCTCCATTAGGTGACAACCCATACTTGTGTTGGTTCCATCCTGTGAGGAAACCTCCAGCACTAATTTCACCTTTCCAGTGTATTCCCAAGATGGAGTGAGAAGCACCACAATTCATTTCTTTCTAATAATTTCTAATAATTTGACTTCTTTCTGCTTTTTCCCCACTTGCATATTGGAATTTTGTTGGCTACTTCTTTCTTCTTAATGAACTGGCCCCCGACAACACATGACATATTATAATTGGAAATGAAATAAGTAGCCAACAAAGCCTGATTAAATATAAATTACAATACAAACCACCATAATTGGAAATTAATTTCCAGCACCTAACCATTTCTGATCAGCACCTGAATCATACAATATGTCTTCAAGACAATCCAGATTTAGAAAAACCCAATTCTTATCCCCAAGTTCTTAACAAAATATGAAGATTAATTCTTTGTGGGGGAAGATGTATAAGTACAAGTGATATTTCTGCTATTGTGGTTAGATTTTAAAATTTGGTCAGCATATTTTTTATGTTTGCCCTTGGAGCAATGAAGGCTAACCATATTCTGGGCCATGTCAGCAAAAGCATAGCAAGCTACTAGAGGAAACCCATTATTCCTCTCTGTTTATCACTTGTGAGACCACATCAGGAGTGCTGTGCCCACCTTGGGACTCCTGAAAACAAGGGAGACATGGACATACTGGAGCGAGTTCGGTCAAGGACCACCAGGCTATTGAGGGGGCTGGAGCACATGACATATGAGGAGAGGCTGAACGAGCTGGGACTGTTCATCCTGGGGGAGACTGAGGAGTGATCTAATTGCTGTCTTCAACCACCCAGTGAGCAGTTACAGAGAAAATGGAGACACTCTTCTTGGAGGAAAACAGCAAAGGAACAAGAGGAAACAGCTAAAAGTTGCAGCAAGGGAAATTCCAATGAGATAGTGGGGAAAAAAATCATCACAAAGAGGGTGACCACACACCGGAACAAGTTGCAGAACCTGTGCCTTTGAAGATATCAAACAACACCTGAGGAATGGCCAAAGTAACAATGTTACTTTGAAGCTGCCTGTCCTTTGAGCAAGGAGTGGGACCAAATAACCACCGGGTGTATGTTCCAATCTCAGTTATTCTGCGGTTCTATTCAATATTTCCATATTAGATCCAATTCTGTTTAGACACCTCCTGTCCATTTCTATGGTCACATAATACACAGAGGACTTTTTGATTTGCTTATGGGTCTGTCTTGTTGGACGGTCAGTCACCGACGTGAGCTGCTCCAGAGCCATCCCGATCCACAGCGGAGCGGCAGATCTTGGCACACAGGAGCATTTGCTGAGGCAGGGAAACACCAGGGCAGTGGAGAGACCCACCAGGAGCCAGCAGCTCTTGTGGGAGACACTAACAAGGCCTGGGCGTTTGCAGAGCAACTGTGGCCACCCACACACCTATAAAACAAGCAGCCTGGGGAGCACGAGCGACCAGGAGCGCCGCCAACAGAGTGGGCAAACAGAGCATGGCACGTCAGCCAGCGTGTGGCGCAGCAGTTTGCACGGCAGTTCGTGCAGAAGGGCATGCAGGAAGGGCATCGTCACCCTACCAGCTCAAGAAGTGAGTTCAATTGGCGGTCATCACCCTCTCAGAAGGAGCTTATCTATGGTAGCCACCCAGCACTCGCCAGAATAAATAGTGGCAACCCAGACAGAGCTCCTGCAAAAACATGCAGCCATTCAGGTCTCAGGGTGCTGAGAGTGCTGGAGCCTTTCACTGGTAACAGATGGCAGTACTGAGAACAGCTGTGTGAGGTGTGACCAAGTAGACCATCTGCTCAGCTTGGTGGCAGAGCTATGAGAGGAAGTAGAAAGGTTAAGGAGCATCAGGGAGTCTGAGAAAGAGATAGACTGGTGGAACCATGCTCTGCCCTCCCAGAGACAAAAACAGGAACAGCCACCAGAAAAAAAACAAGATCAAAGGGATCCTGTATCCTCCCCCTGCCAGGCTGAAGGCAGTAGCTCAAAGAAAAGGAGTGAATGGAGGCAAGTCCACGCTCGGGGCAGCAGGCAAATCCCCTCCTTGCCCACCTCACCTTCCCAGGTGCCTCTGTACAACGGGTATGAGGCTCTGGATGTGGAAGGCCAGTCAATGGATGATGTGGATGATGGTCCCTCTACACCACAGGTGTTGCCAAGGTCAGAAAGGTCTACCCCCTGTATCATGACCACCTCCACAAGGAAGAAAAGACGTGTTATAGCAGTAGGCCACTCCCTTCGAGGGGAACAGAGGGTCCAATATGCCAGACAGACCCTCCTCTTAGGGAAGTCTGCTGCCTCCCTGGGGCCCAGGTTAAGGACATCACTAGGAAACTTCCTAGCCTGGTACGGCCCTTGGACTATTACCCATTGCTGCTTTTCCATGTGGGTGGCCATGAAGCTGCATTGTAGTCCAAGAGCGATCAAAAGAGACTTCAGGGCTTTGGGATGGTTGGTAAGGGAATCTGGAGGACAGGTTATTTTTTCCTCTCTCCTTCCATTTGCGGGCAGTGACATTGGAAGAAATGGACACACCCAGTCTATTAATACATGGCTCCGTGGCTGCCACGGTTTTAGGTTTTTTGATAATGGGATGGCCTACACAGCACCAGACTTCTTGGCATCAGATGGGATTCACCTTTCTCAAAGGAGGAAGAGGGTCTTTGTTCATGAGCTAGTGGAGCTTATTGACAGAGCTTTAAACTAGACTTGAAGGGGGAGGGGGAAAATATCAGGCTTGCCCTGACAAAGTGTGGGATGACACAGCAAGGTTAGAGGGACAGGGTGCTAGTGAGGGCCCTCAGCCTGTTGCTCTGAGACGTGCTGGGTACACTGGAACACTCTTGAAGTCTTATGGAGGTGTGCCAGGGGCTCCTGAGTTAATAGGAACCAGCAGCGAAACACCACTGAAATACCTCAAGGGAATGAAGGGGTGTTCCTCTAAGAAGGTGATGCAGCCAGCAACCCAGCTGAAGTGCATCTACACCAATGCACACAACATGGGCAACAAACAGGAGGAGTTGGAAGCCACCATGCTGCTAGAAAGCTGCGACCTAGTTGCCATTACTAAAACCTGGTGGGACGAATCCCATGACTGGAGTGCGGCAATCAGTGGCTACAGGCTGTTCAGAAGGGACAGGCGAGAAAGGAGGGGCGGAGGTGTTGTCCTCTACATCAAGAAATGGATAGATTGTGAAGAGCTGTCTCTGAAGAATAGCCACGAGCAGGCTGAAAGCTTATGGGTAAGAATCAGAGACTGAGTCAACAAAGGGAACCTTGTGGTTGGTGTCTACTACAGGCCACCGAATCAAGGGGAGCCTGTTGACAAAGCCTTCTTACTCCAGCTACAGGACGCATCGTGCTTGCAAGCTTTCATCCTGCCAGGGGAGTTCAATCACCCTGACATCTGCTGGAAAAGTAGCACAGTGAGCTATAGCCAATCCAGAGGACTCCTGGAATGCATTGAAGATAACTTCTTAAGGCAGGTAATAGACAACCCTACCAGAGGGGATGCGATACTCGACCTGATGGTCACCAGCGCAAATGAGTTAGACAGTGGCGTCAAGATTGGAGGCAGCCTGGGCTGCA
>WAAD01043147.1:0-31289 GCA_013389945.1 Fregata magnificens | reverse complement strand
GAATAGGAGTTAGCCAAAAATACAACTAAAAAGGCCAACACGAATACCACGTGGATTTCTGAGGCAGATACATTAGTATCTTCATACTGTCAGCATACCAGAATCTATACTGAGACACCCTTAGTTCTTAATTCATCAGCGCTACCTTCTGGGCCAAATGCTATGACGATCACATCAAACAACTGATTCTTGCACTGAGATGCTTTTATACTTGTTAGAAAGTGATTAAGAATAAGGGGTATATGCCTAAAACCCTAACTTCGGCACGGATGTTGAAAGTTTAAAGAAACAGTCAAAAAGTCTTAATCTAGTAATTCCACTACAATAGGACTATATTCTAGATAATTTACTTTAAACTTAGGAATAATTGAAGTCAATAAAATTTCAGCAAAGTGAAAAATGTAACTGACATTTCAGTTTCCTCTATTTCTGTTGTTTTTCATGGCATTACTAAGAAAGCTGACAAGCTTCCAGCACCATGAAGGTCTATCACCATCGGCCTGATAATTTCTCCGTAAGGTTTTTTAGCTTTTTTTATTGAGGAGATCATGTTGCAACACAGAGAAATACAAGTCTATAAAAAGTTAGCCCCAAAGCCTCAGAATTAATCTTTAATTACATTGCCTTAAATTGACTAAGGATATAATAGACATCTACTACAGCCAGACTACACAAATCTTTAAAACTAGATTAAAAGCTATATGCCTACACACCTATTTTACCCATCGTTTCTTAATGGAGGGGGATTCACATGGCAACATGTAGCCATAGAAACAGTAGGAAAAACCGGTTGCCTAAAAAGCCCAGCTTCAGGAGAGGAATCCCCTCGTGGTCTGCCATGTGGCTTCCTCCTTTGGGCTGCATGGTGGTGGGGAAACAAATTGGTTCAAGCCTGCCATTATCCTACTTGGGATTCAGATCAAAATAGGATTATGCCCTCACTGTATGCAATTCTCAGTCTTTTCTCCTCTGCACGCATTTATAGGACACAGAGTATCCTTTACCAAAGAAGGGAACATGTAACGATAATGTATTTATGAAACTTAAATGGTTCAATTATTTTCATCCCAGTAGCTTTATGAGAAAGGAAAAAGTGTGAAACTCCATGAAATGATATAACTCCTAGGAATTATTACAATGCTTGTGCATTACTACTAATTCCACCCTATTAGATGATACTATATCTTTTCATAATGAAGATTAAATGCAGCAGAAACTATATAATGGCAGAACTGCTGTAGATCAGATTGAGTCTACCATAAGAAAAATGATGGCTGATCCCAAGACGTTATGGAATAGTAAACTTAAATTGTGCCGCTTTTCAAGTTTATGTGACTATGATTATTTAATTTTCCTTTGTGCGTGCTCAAGTATAGCTGTTATGTGACTACACATGAGAGAACCTGAAATTAATTTGTCTGTATAAGATCAGTGACTGTACAAATTCTTATGAAAACTAACATGCCATGACAATAGTAATTTTGATAAAATTACAGCAAGAACTGCAATTCGCTGCCATCTGGTTGTCTCATCATAACTACTTTGATGTGCTTTTTATTACTTATTTACTTACTTCAACTACTTTATCAGTTGTTTCAGAGCTTAGAAATGTTAACTGCAGAGCAATATTAAAGAAACAGCATCTCCAAAGCTTAATATTAATTCCTTACAAAAGTTTAAAATAATCTGTAATAATTTTTAATTAAGTCCTAAAAATAATAGATCTGCTCTAGGAAAAGCAGACACATTTTCTATTTTAGAATGCAAATATGTATCAATTTTCAAAGTGTCCTGATTACTTTCTTCAAAAGTCTGAATGAACTGCCTTTCTCCTTTCATCTTCCTATATAAAACCTTTCAATTAAGTTTGGAATTGAATTACATATTTACTTTACATACAGACACAATTAATAGACTAACAGAAGTATCTCTAAGTACATTTTTATAAATAAGGAACCCATTTACTTGAGGTCAGGGTATCAGTACTGTGCATTTCTAATCCAATCATATTTATTCTAAGGCAAATCATCTCTTTGGTGACTTCTTATGAATACTAACTAGCCACCATAATTTATTTTCTTTATAAGGGGTGGAGAATGGTGAAGGTCAAATACTGCCTTTATCTTACTGCTGCAAATTCGTTTGCCTGATAAAGGTCCTGATCTGAAAACATAGGACTGTTGTAATTTTATGCTGTAATGTTTCAGATTCAAATTCCTGAGATAAAACCCAGCATGACCAAAGCTCAAAGAATCATCCCTCTTTTCCAGGAGATATGGATATTTTCCATATCCTTTAAGGAATGATGAGATCATAGTGCACAATATGGTTCAAAACACGTGCACACTAAGTATCATCTAGTATATGATAATTTAGCACGTGTGGATTTTATAGAAGTGTTATACTTCTGAAGCCTGAGACTAAAAAAAGTTATAGAAGGTAAGCACCCAACTATCAACCTAGCAGCAAGGTGGCTCTGGTTATTTTTTTAATGTGCTTTTTAATACCTGAGAAGTACTCAGATACTGCCTGAGAAGAGTCACTTAAGTATAAAGAATAGATTTGGTTAGATAAATAGATTCAGTGCAATGTCTAGTGAAGACTTCTATCATGAAACCTACCAGCAGACCCGGCACTATTGACATTCTTGTTACTGCTAACAGTTCAGCAGGAAGGTTGTGAGGGGTGAAATCCTGGTCCCACGAAAGTCAAGGGCTAACTAACCTGCATTGATCTTGGTCTGGTTACGATTTCACCCATGACCCCGTAAAGCCTGCTTCCACTTTGAAGTTGTGGTCAAACCCTCACCTGCTGTAACCTGCCAGTTCATTGAATTAGTCAAGTTCAGTGAAACTGTAAGAATTAGTACCAGGTTAGAGTCTAAATCAGTATCTCCAGGTCACGGCTAAGACCTGTGACGGTGGAAACTCCACTAATGATGCTGTATTGGTATTGTGAAGCTAGAAGTCTGCAAGGCTGTCAACTTCACCTTCCATGAGCTCTAAATTATCAGAGAATTAAATTTAAAAAAAAAAAAAAAACACCCCACAAAAAAACCCACACCCCCACCCCCCAAAAATAAAAACCCAGATAGTGCTGCCATCAGAAACTCCTTGCAGATGGCATAAAATAGCTTAACTACAATTCACTGGGAGCTAATTTCAGTCATTGCTAATACATGCTGTGTAGAAAATTAGTGTCAAACAACAAAATAGCATGATTTTTTAAAAGCGTCTGGATTCAAATTTCAAATACTCTCAATTAACCAGTATTCAAGTTTCCAGATTCAAATGTCTCCTATAGAATTACACACTGCCAGCTATTCTTTTTGTTTTAAGAAAAAAAATATATAGGATGTTGGACTTTATTATTAGATTGCAATAATTAGAGCAATGAAACCTATGGCTATATAATACAGCCATATATTTATGTAATGACTAGACAGATATAGCATTTTGCTAAATATTTGCTTATGCAAGTCGTTTTTTCTGCTGAACAGTGGACTGTTTCTGCACAGAAGTTTTCCTTTTGTCCTGTATTCGATCCCTCCACAGCTTTATTAGTAGAGACCTGCCCGAATAGGCCACGCTACCAAGATAGAACACGCAATTCAGATTTGTTTCCCTGGGTCCTTTTATTTATTTTTGTAAAAAGCTTTTTAACTTTTAAATCTGAAGATCTGCAAATTAAAAGACAATCAAGTGCACCATAAACAAGTGTATCCAACAATCCACGGATTTCTTTCAGAGACAAAAAATAGGCTTACTGTAAAAATACTTCTAAAAAACACCATACCCGCTGCTTTGGTAACACCACGTAGGAAGAGATAAGCAACATTCAGGGATAATATTTTTGTTTTGTTTTCAAACTTCATAGATTAATGCCAAATTGAAACAGGCAATAATGGACAAGTACTCTGTACATCTGAGGTGTTAAACTACAGTCTACATCTATATAGAGTTAAGACTACAATACTGTTAATCCTGCAGGGTTTCTGAAAGTCAAGGTGTAATTTTTTTGGATTAGAAGGTGAAGAGTTGTTCGTAAGAATAATGGATGTATTTTTAAAAAACCTGGAGGTACTAGTAAGAGTCAAGCAATGGGTTGCACAAAACTGGAGGCAGGTACTTGACATTAAAAAAACTACACAATTTTTGCTTTCTGTTATTTTAAAATTGGAGAGCTTTCTGATTTGCTTTGCACCTACACACATTCCAAAGCTTGACCTGTGTTTATGTATACCAGCCAGAGCATATAAGATAGATGTACAGAAAAATACTAAATGCAGAGGCCGTTTGGAGCTAAAGGAACTAACAACAATTTCATCTGTAACTTTCTAAGACCTCTTGAACATGAGACCTTTTACATTCGTCTTTAACACCAGTATTATTCCATATTAAAACTCAGAGCATCCTCAAGTCCATAGCTTAAGTGAAATCTCTATTGGGCTTTTTATTTTCCTCCAAGCAAACCGTGGAAGGATAAATACTCATTAGTTAGGAAGCCAAAAGTGTTCCAATTCCAAACAAAACAAATTGTTTGTAGAGTGAGTTTTTGTTATGAAGATAATTACATGGCAAAAGCCTCCAAACAATTATGCTGGGACAAAACTATGACTTAGAAGATAATGGATAGAGCCAGCAGGTATTAAAATGCGCACGATTTCCTGGTCATTTACTCACTGGAAGATTTGACAATCAGTTTATTCATGGGAGAAAAATAACCTATTGCCATCAGTCCTTGACCATAAAACACAGAACTTGAAACTTGCAGTGCAATGTTGAAAAGAGATAAATGTGCATCTAATCAGCTTTGCCTTTCGTAGCAGGTATCACTTTGGCAATCAGGAGCACATTGCAGACAATATTCTGAATGGAAAAAAACCCACCCCTACACACTTTGCAAAATACACAGAAAGACTGTAACCACAGGTGGCTGGTTTTGGTGACCTAAAACAATTCCCTAAAACGGTGGCTGTGATGCAGCCAGAATACGAAGGGCGTGTTTTCTTTTTTAACTCATGCATTCTTCTGGAATCCTGAGGTCTGAGCAAACTGCACCATCCCCAATAACCCTTCAAGATGCAAAGGAAAGCTCACACTGACAATCCACAAAGAGTGTGCATTAAATGACTACCTCTTATGACCGAAATCCCAAAGAACCATTTTCTTTACATGTCTATATCAGGAATTTTATTCACTTCCACTTGAGAGAAACCTGACAAAATGAAGCACCCTTACTGAACAGGATGGTAATTTTCATAAAATGCACAGTCAAACTGGTAAAGACAAAATCATCTAAATTCTCCAATTTTTACTTCAGTTTGAAATAAAATACTGTGAAATACAGTCATTGTGGGTTTCTTATAATAAGAAACATTTTACAGGTACTAACACCAATAAGTAATGTATATGAATAATTTTTTTCTGGCAATTCTGATCTGCTTGTCTTTCATAGGATTTCTTATGGCTATTTACATTTTCACTCAGTGAAAATCAATTACCTTCCTGCAATAAGCCTCATTTGCTACCTTTGAGTATAATAGAAACACCATTAGGATGATGACATTACCCAAAAGAAGGGCACCACACAGTTGGTAGACATAAATTAAGGACCCTTTCACATATGCATTAGAAATACTGCTGTGACTGAAATATGCATAAAATCTGTATCTATTAGAGCTATTAGTGTGTGCTGGTGATGATTTTGAAGGAGGAGGGGGAGATTGTGATCTACTACTTTGACAAAATTATGTATTTCCTTTTTTTCTCAGTGTGTGCCACTGATGCAATAAGCAGAGGCCCCCAGCTGAGCTGCATTTGGAAATGCCACTGAGCATGGTATACGCGCTTCACTTCCCTTTGCTGAAGCAAGACACTGTCAGGAATAGAGTGCATGTGTGCCGCCAAGCCTGCTCCTCCTTCCTCACCCTGACCTCCGCTGCTCTGCGGATGTATGCCTGGGTGAAGGCACCACTCATGTGGAAAACAGCTCCTGCAGATCAATTCATAGGATTTAGGGACATTTAACTTCCATATCTTATTGATATTTGAAGACTAACTTATTACCAAACGTTAATGGGACTAACATAAAGGGCTGTGTGTTTGCTTGGGGGGGGAAGAAACTAATTTAGAGATTCCTCCCTTGGAGTCTGTTAAGCAGAGGAAACTACTTCTGAACATGCTTATTTTTACCTGGGTTCTTATGAGCTTAAGCAAAAGAAAATCATAACACAGTATGATGATGTGTTATGTACTAAAAGTGTAAAATGCAATTCCCTGCTTCCATATTCATTTGACATACCAGTGAGCCCATTATGAATAAGGAAAATATTGGGACGCTGTCCCTCTTACAAAAGGATTACTGATCATATTTGTCATGCATTAGTTAACATAAAAGCTCTAGTTAGCTTCTCTTGTGGACACATTAAAAACTATTTCCATTCTACCAGTACTTAGGAAAAAGGCAGGTTTTATGCTCACTCTTACAAATCAAAAGTTAGGATAGCATCAGTCCTACAGCAGACATTCTGCCAACAGTGCTATGAATATAGAGTTAAATCTATCAAACTTCCAACAATAAATGTATAAAAACTTGCTTAATTAGCAAAGACAGAAATATCTAATATGCAGAAGGGTGATCCAAGACTCCTGACATTCCATAACAAAAGCCACATTAGCAATACGACGGAAGTATTAACCTGGGGCTCCTCTGGCTTATAAATTAGGCAGATGAAGGTGCATGGACAAAGGCAAATGGAGAGAAGAACCAGATCTGGGAACTGCTTTCTGCAGTTAGGAGCTCCCTGTATTTTAAGTCTGCTTCCACACTGCAGTTCTGTACTCTGACAAATCAGAGGTAGTAGTCCTACACAAAGTGCTTGATACTGAGGAAACAGGCATTATAAAGCAAAGCAAATGTATGCATCTGAAAAGTCTCCCTAAAAATCAAACATTAATGATGTTCAATTAACCAGATGCATAAATGTTTCACTGTATTTGAAAAAAAAAAAAAATGCTGAGAATCTTGCAAGGTAAAGCCCACAGATCAATAGTAGGGTTAGTAAGATTTTTCAGATATAAGATTACTTTGCTCATAGTAAAAAAAAAAAAAAAGTTTTTTCCTAGAATCAAACTTATTTATACAATTATTTTTATGAAGGTGCCATTAAATCCTGAACGATCTTTGTAATGTAAATATTCAACCACACTGGAACAAAATGAACATGTAGTATTTCCTAGGTAATTTTCCTTCTAATCTATTCTATTTTTCTGTTGTGCGCAAAAATAATGTTTGTATAAGTTGGTTACACATTATTTCCAACTAAGCTTGAAAGTAATAAGGTGTTACTGAGTTCTTAAGGAAAATGCAGTAAGGAACTAGCCTCTTCTAAATTTTTTCCTAGAAAAATGCATATATACGGACTAAGTGAATAAAGAAGTAATCTCACAGTATGCATGTGATATTTCACATTAAAATGATTGGTAGAGGAATGCTCATATCTCTTCAGGCATTTACGTTGTTACAATGTACAGCAGAAAATATGCAGAATGGATGTGGTTTCAGATTAATCATTTAGACACTATACATTTCATAAGGATAAAGGTCATAACAGTTGAGCAAACCATTTCCATCAACATTTTAAATAAGAAGATTATATGATACACAGAATTTTCATTTAAACTAACTGGACAGAATCTGTGCAAGGTATTGTAGCATTCCAGGAAATTATCTGTCTGAATGAAGAAAACACTACAGTGGAAAAAATAGCAGTTCTTTAAATATAAAACAAACAAAAAACCAACTAAGCGTTAGATTTTTTTTTCATCATCTCAGATGTAATTTTTAAAAACTGTTTCATTTTAGGAACACGTACAAGTGCTGCATCTATTAAACCCTAGGCTTAGGAGGTTTTTTGAACATATTTGTTTTTACAAATATGATGTTTTTACAATAAATACAATACAATATTTATTGCAGTTACATATACATCGTATTTACATAAACAAATAGCTACAAACAATGTTTGTTTTTAACAAATACGATCAACCCTAGACTTAGGAGTTTTTTAACATAAATATAGGGTTCTTAAAGTACCTTTACGCAAGATGTGAAAGGAATGTCTTCTCAGAAATAAATTTAGAGAAATTAATAAGAATTTGGAATTACAATAAATTCCACTATTTATTGCAAATATATGTATCTAGGTACAAAACTACAGAGAGCTAAATATATCGCTTTTCTTCCTCAGATAATTACATTTTTCTGATCTTTACTATATAAATGTATGTGAAGAGAAACATTTGTTTTCCTGTTACTGTGTTCTTTTGCATCCAATTATTAGCAATGCCTAATAAAATATTTGATAAATGTCTTCATTAAGTGACTGATGGATCTCAGTTTTGAAGTGACATAATCTAGCTTGCTAGCTGAATTTTTTCTTGTGAAATATTCTCTGTATTGAAAACCAGGACCTTGTGAAACATACACCTTCCTTTCCCTGCTCCTCTTTCATCCCAACCTCCCATTCCCCAAAGTGATGAGATTAGAGGGAGGATGAGCAAAAATTCTTTCAGATTATGAAATAAGCATTCTAAGAAAAACTTGTTCTATCACAAGTATATTGCAAAGTCCAAAATAAGTACTCTTGCTACCAAAATCAGGGAAAAAGGAAGGGAATGACGCAGGAATTGAATCTTTTCTAAAGGTTTGGAAGAAGAGAATATGTCTTGTTACATTAACCCTAACTTAAAACCATAGGGAGTGTTTAAGCATCTCGTATTATTAGCTTACTGTTGCTTCATGCTGAAAGGGAGACATAAAGAGTTAGAATGGAAATTAAAAAGGGCCTCGTCCTTCTCCATCTCACTGCCACTTTTCAATTTCAATCAAGAACTATGCTCAGTCCCTTGAATTCAGTCAAGCTATACTATAGAACAAAGGTAAAACTCCAGAGCAGTCTTGATGCAAGCATCCAGTGTTCCAATAATGTTGGGAGCCCCCAAGAACCAAATTCACCAGCTTTGCAACTGTTTTGCTGTACCAGACTAGGCGAGAGCAGAAAGAAAAAGACTGAGGTCTTGGGGTTTAATTTTATTAGATAGCATTAAACTCTTGCAAGGTTCATATGTTTATGTAAAATGTTATCTACAGTCTACGAAAAATGAGTATTTTGGAAAATAAGACCACGCAATTAAACAATTAACAGTTAGGAAACTAAGGCTGAATCTGAATTCCAACTTTCAGCTCCTTTGTTTTAGATAAGTGATTTTAACCTTATTCATTTATAGTAAGACAAATTCTTCCCAATCAGTTGAGACACACCAACATAAGTTTAGTCTAGATATTTTGGTTCCTTAAATATTGCTTCCTTAACTCACATACCTTATAATTTTTCTGGCACTTTAGATGTGCTGGAGGATTTGGATTCCAGGAGATTGCCCTGCTAGTCCTGTAAATCTGCTACTGCTCGTCTGACTAAAGTATTTCCAAAACACTAAACACTCAAGCAGTGTCTTTCAGAGGCTGCAAATAGAAAGGAATACTTACAGCAAAGTCTTATACTACCCCTCTCCTACCTTCCATTATCACATCTCTGCATATCACAGCCATCACAGTTTTAGTTTAACTAGACAGTGTGGCCATACTTCTTCTGCAGTGTTTATCAAACTTTACCATCCTTATTAGACGAAATATTCACACATAGAGGAGAAAAAAATAAAAATAAAGTTTTTTGTTCTTTGCTGAGGCTTATGCTTCTGTGGAATATTACCTTACTGTGCTCTCTACAGCTTTCGTAATTATTTAACTCCAGTTGCCTGCTAAAGAACAGCATATTGCAGTAACAGAAGGCCCTATGGAAATTTCATCTGCACAGCAGCTCAGTGTCAGGAGAGCAGATCATATTTTAGGCATTATTAGAAAAGGAACATTGAACAAAAATGAAAATATCCCTATGCCACTGCTAAATCCATGAAGAATCAGCATCTTGAAAAAACACAAGCACTTCTGGTTCTTGCCAGCTGAAAAAAGATATATATAATAAAACCAGAAAAAAGTGTGAAGAGGTGCAACAAGTACAATCAAAGGTGTGTATAGTGGTTTCTAAGCAAAGAACAACAGAGTGGAATAGGATTCTTCAGTTTGGAAAGAGAAGACAGGGAGTACGATGGAAATCTAGTAGACGAGCATGGAGAAGGGACTAAGGGACGACTGCCTGACTGTTCACTGTCTATTTCAATATAAGGAGGAGGAGGTCATCGGATGGAGCAAGCTGTTACAGGTTTCAGAACAAAGAAAGGAACACTTCCTAACAAATGCTTAATTAACCTGTGGAATAACTTGACATGTAATGTTGTAGCTGCTAAAGGATTATACCTTTTGAACAAAGTCATGGAGTAAAACTTTTCTTGGGCTTTTAAAAGTCCATGCTACCTCCATTATGCTGATAAATCTTTGTAATGGTTCATTTCAACAATATGAAGCAGATTGAAAGAGATATGTTCTAACACATACTACTGTAATATTATTTTGAATGATTTCTACTGTGGATTCATTATGAGTACCACAAGATTTAAAAAAACCCCAAAACAACCTCTTTTTAATGGACTGGAATAATCATAATTGTCACCATGAAGAAACCACCACCACCCCCTCAAAAACCGAAATACTTTATTTTCATCTGCCTCAAAACATATGTATACACTGTAGTTCAAGAGATTGTCATGGTATGGTTGTCTACATTCAGAGTACTAATAGGATGATGGTACTTGTTCTTGGGTCAGTGAACAGACCAAAGCTGCCTAAAGTCAAACTCAAGCTTCAAGNTAGTTCTCAGGCTCCAGGTTTTAAAAGTCAGAAATAAAAACATTTATCAAGCTGTTTTTTTTTTTTGCCTTTTTTTTTTTTTTTTTTAAGAGGAGGAAAATGTACTGAAATGGTTAGTTTTTACTGGTTCCACACTGTTTTGTCTTTGCATGCTCTCTGCTTTTTTGTTTCAGCGTAGCTGTGCTAGTAATATTCTTGCCTTCAGGCCAGAAGGTCAGGGGTTGAAGGACAGCATAAAAACTTAGGCTCTAATTCAGTGATGACATGGTGGCACAGTGCTTGTAGGGGAAGAGCAACCATACTGTCAAAGGTGTCTTCTTTGGATGAAACACTGAGCAGAGGTCCCTACTGGCAAAGTCAAATGAAAAAGGAATAAAAGCTGCATGGTGAAAAATGTATTTTAAAAATGACTTCCCTGGAGTTCAGAAAGAAAGCTAAAGTTCTGCTAGAGTTTTGTTATTTAGCTAACAAAAATTTGTTTTACATCCCTCTTCAAGATTTATGGAGGTCTGGCAAAAGAAAAATATTTCTGTTATTAGTTTCATGTGTCATTATCAATTCATGTTAGAATAATTAGAATATAAAATCTGTAACTTATTAAAAGTCATGTGGCTTTGTCTAATACAAATCAAGGTTTATAACTGAGTAAAAGTTAAGTACCTTTTATTTCTGCCTTTTTGGAAGCAGATTAGAAGGGACTCAGTTGTCACATATTAAAATTTTTAACTTATTGTCTTCATGTCAGCAAACAACTAACATTATTTTGAAGTCCATAATATTAAGCTGAAAAAAGAAAAAAGATGGATGAAAAACATTAAGTAGGAAATATAGCAGTAACTGTTCTTGCTGATATATTTTGGGATAGATATGCAGCAGAAAGAAGGAGCAGCACATGATATTTCAGCGGGAGTTTCAATAGTTAGATGCAGAAGATGAAAATTTAACAGGAAAAAAGTCAGAACAAAAATTAATCCAATCAACAGAAACAGTGAGACATATGCTACTTACAAGGGATAAGTCTTCTATAATTTGAATCTTTATTTGCTGTGTTTCCTGAAAAGTTTACAGTCCTCTTCAGGTGCCATAATGGTATTTTGGAAAATGCCTTACTGGCTGTCTTTAATGAGACATTTCAGGTTTTTTCTTTTCTTTCAGGTGGAAAGTGTTTCAAAGACGTAAACAGAAGTTACACCCTGTGAAATGTGCACTTCCCCATACACCCCAGAAAACCTTGGAAGTGAATAACCAGATTGAAAAAGTCTGGTTTAGAAGATTATAATTTAAATTCACAAATCTTTGCTAGCTTATAAAGATGTATGAGTCTGCAGATGCACATAGAACCATAGAACCATTAAGGTTGGAAAAGACCTCTAAGATCATCAAGTCCAACCATCAACTAACACCACCATGACTCCTAAACCAGGCCCTGGAGCGCCACGTCTATACCTTTTTTGAACGCCTCCAGGGATGACGACTCTACCACCTCTCTGGGCAGCCTGTTCCAATGCCTAACCACTCTTTTGGTAAAGAAATTCTTCCTGATGTCCAACCTAAACCTCCCCTGACGCAACTTGAGGCCATTCCCTCTCATCCTATCGCTAGTTTCTTGGGAGAAGAGTCCAACACCCACCTCGCTACAACCTCCTTTCAGGTAGTTGTAGAGAGCGATAAGGTCTCCCCTCAGCCCCCTTTTCTACAGACTAAACAGCCCCAGTTCCCTCAGCCGCTCCTCATAAGNCACTCTTCCCCAAGCCTGTAGCGTTGCACAGGGTTGTTGTGACCAAAGTGCAGGACCCGACGCTTGGCCTTGTTAAACCTTCTTTTTGTTAAACATTTTGTTAAACATTCTTTTTGTATAGACATGCAAAATCTGGTCTCTATGCTATTGCCTCCAAAGTGGCAACGTACAGGGAATCAGCAGCTGAAGGACCAGATCCTGCAGGATTCCAAGCATCTGCAGTGAGGTTTTTGGATNCCACCTCTCCCTCTGAGAATTTGTTTCCATTTGCCATTTTCGATCAGTTTAGGAGTAGCC
This sequence comes from Fregata magnificens, assembly GCA_013389945.1. Classification (NCBI taxonomy): domain Eukaryota; kingdom Metazoa; phylum Chordata; class Aves; order Suliformes; family Fregatidae; genus Fregata; species Fregata magnificens. Next base: position 18,427 of record WAAD01043147.1, on the reverse strand, counting down.
TCGTTTTCTAATTGTTTTTTACAAAAATTAAAGTTTGTTCTGTTTGTTGGGGTTTTTTTTGTTTGGGTAGGGTTTTTTGGGGGGGTTTTGGGGGTTTTTTTGTTTTTTCCCTCTTGATCAAGCCACCTATGGTGACAAATGTTTACAGGCCTAGCACTTTTATATATGCACACACACCCATATACCTAGAAATGCCAACACATGTACACACTTACTTATTTGAATAGCTAACTATGTACATGGGTCAATCCTTTAGTATTGGGCTTTTGGACTTTTTTTATTTCTAAAAATACCACACTAACTTTTAAATATAATTCCATATTCTAAAAGTCAAATAAAAGTGCATCTGAAAGCACAGTTTAACCTTTAATACATTTATAAACAGCTGTAATGATGTTGGTCAACAACAAAAATAAAAAAAGAAATGCTGAAATCCCTAAAGAAAGTTGGTCAAAACCTAATATTATTTAATAGAAGGAAAAGAAACTCACATTTTTATTCTATGTAGTACAGGTAAATTTTTAGAGTTCTGAAAAATAAAACTATCAAAAAAATCTATCCACTGACTTTATAATTTCTGAGCATTTTTGTGTGAAAAAACATTATGAGTAATACCATGACTCAATATGTGGTCACCGTCGGACAAGTGCTACTTAGACCTCTCTCTTTGCTGTACCAAGAACAGTGATCCATCCCTGTGATCTATAAGACCACATCTACACTACAAAGTTCTGTCAGCATAGTCAGTCACCCAAAAATGAGAAAAGGCAGGATCTTTGATAAATACAGCAACATTGAAATTNGGGGGATAGAAAAAAGCACTACTGTGTTGACACAAAGCTTAAATGAGTTGATATGAATGTGTTTGCACTAAGAATACTGTCCTAATAGGTATAGTACTCTCATATGAAATAATATTGATAGAAAAACAAGATGTGTTTAGAACAAAATTTAGATTAACTGGATTTTTTTCTGTTAACATAAAGATGTTAAACTGCATTAGAACAGTAAAATATTGGCCCAGTCCTATTAAAAACACCTGCAGTTAAATAGACTGAGTGAGTGAAAGTGATCTTACAATGTAGGAGTCAAAATCAGAAGGGCAACAACAGCCTGAATAAGGCTTTCAGCCAAAAAGCTGGGGTATTTGCCAGTGTTTACCACTTACCTTTTGCTTTGAATATAATGTAAATATTTAAGACCCTATATTGGCCCCATTGAAAGCTCATTAAAACTGTGCATAAGAGTGTTGAAGCCACTTGTGAACATTGAATTTTGGATCCTACATTTTCCAAACACATTTGGAAACCTGAGAATAAGCTTCATAAAAACCTCACTTGCTGTTAAGACTCTTAAATGCCAGAATTGCCTCTCAAATAGGCTTACAGCGTAAAACAGCATAAAGAAAGGCTTGTGAGTTGGAGTGCAGAAAAAGAAATGGTTACAATATTTCAGAAAACAAACTTTTTCCTGGTAAGCACCCTTGCAATGAAGTGTAAGATTCCCCTAGAACTGCAGTGAGTCAAAGTAACATGAGAAATTTAGAAAGATGCATTTCTCATTTAAATAGGCTAGCAAAGTAACCATGTATGACTTAACTAAGCTTCACCATTGGATCAAGTGGGATAAATTCCTAGCAAAAATAAGGGAAAGGTACAAACCTGTAGTACAAAGGGAGTGATGGGAGTAAATTGAGCAGACGATATTTTTTGGCTGAATGTCAGAAAAAATATTCCTAACAGAGAGGTCGACTATTATACTGTAGAAAAGACACCCCCAAGGGAAGTGATAGAAGTCTCATTCCTCCAGTCCTTTAAAAATGATTTAGGTAATGCACAGGAAGAAAGATATTGTGGGGGAAAAACCCTGCCCTTGTTGAAAGATTTTTAATATGACCTATTACATCTTTCCCATCTCTAATTTCTGCCATTTTATGAATATGAATGGAAGAGAATAAACATCGCATAGCAAGGAGGGAAATGTCACTGTCATTGGTTTTCCTCCCTGTTTCTTGCCATTCACAACCACTTCCATCCTCTACAGATGGCTAGAGTAGCAGGGGACAACACACAATTACAAATTAATCTCTATTATTGTTGCAGCAGCCTGGAGTTGCACCCCAGCAGCACATAGAGCTAATTTTCTTGTCTTTTTTTGGGAGTGGGAAGACTGGCTGCACATTTGTCAGTTTTATCTTTGTCAGGGGGGTTGTATGCTCAGTATAATGAGATAAGTAAGTTAAACAACGTTTCTCAATTTTGATATCGTAAGACTTTTCACTGACATGAGGATTACTGGCATGAAGCTTTCTTATAAAATTCTTTTGTTATATGCTGTATTACAAATCTATCAGATTCTCTCCATTTCAGAGTCACAGACACATTTTCTAACTTTTCTTTACCTTAAGTCTCAGGATTTTCCCATCCTGCCAAAAGAAAGACAAGAAAAGAAAAGGAACAACTAAAACACCCAAACCCACACCACCCCATCTGTTGCATTTAAAAGCTGATCTCAGAAGAAATTCAGCCCAATTCCTCAGATACAACAATTTCACCGTGACTTCCAGATATACCTACTTTTAGCAGGAAACAAGGATTACATGACTATTATTCAACCTAGTATCAATTACTTTGTCCTGTAATTTAGGATAAATTCTCACCTTTTACCTTCATTAAATTATATTTGGATTCTGAGATATGATTACTTCAAAATATAACCTAAGAAGAAACACGCTTCCCTTTCTCTCTTCACTCTTGTGTATCACTTTACCCAGAAAGAAACTTATATCTTGAAAAAAACCCCAAACAAACCACAAAGCGACCCAAAAAACACACCCCCCCAAACCACAAAAAACTAGCAAAAACAATCCACAAAACACCCCACAAACAAAAAAACCCTGTCAAAAACTACTACTTGTGACATGAAAAACAAACCCTCAGGAGAGCGTTTGTGCACTGCTCTTAAGTTTCTTTAAGAGGCGAGATATTTAGTTCTTTTCTATTCTGTACATCCCATCTTTATTCGTAATTAAATTTCTCCAGTATTTTCTATGCACCCTCTATATCTTTGGCAGATTTTTTTTTTTTTGGAAAAGCAAGATTCCTTTAAATACAACTAACTTGATATTGCTCTTCTTGGTTAATGAAGTATCTCAAATCCAAGAACAGGGTGAGGAAAGAAAACCAAACTCCTGAAACCTGACTGGCATGGGCTAAGAGGCTGTAACTCACATAAGATAAGACCAGACCATGGTTAGCTTGTTTGTGAGCTTATTTCTATTCCATAAACACCAAAGGAAAAATAGCGTGTCCCTTTCAATTTTGACAAATCTCTAAGGATTACAACAGTGGCTCAATTTATAACTGACACACGTTGGCTATCTAGGAAACCCTTTTTTGCCTTCTGTCTCCTATTCCAATATGTTAAGCATTAAAAAAGCAGCAACCTTTGCTAACCATAGTTATGTTGCCAGTGACTCCGTTCCTGCTGTGGTCTTGCTCATTCAAGTTCATTAACTCATTCAGTTTGTTTTTATTATCAGTTGATAATAAGCACCTGATAAATACATGAACCTGGATGAAGACAGGTGTTGCTTTCAAGCATAATCTACCTATGAAAGCTGACTTTTTATTTTTAAAGAATTTCCTTGCCTAAGTGAAGCTAATTTGAAAGAAGAGTAATTCATACAATTTAAGTAAATTATCTGTTAACTAGCAATTGTGAACATGATTGAGGTCTGTTCAAAACTGGGATGAAAAATATTTTGAAGGTTAAAACACTGGATTGTTATTTAAATAAAGGAAAGTATACAAATCAAGTCATATTTTAGTTTATGTATACTTATGCACTTACCTATGAGTAAATGGAATCCTGCAAAATTATAATAAACTGCCTAGGCAAGACATTTCATTTTGTTAAATATTAAAATCTTTTTGTGTGATTTCACTCTCCAAATTTTTATAGCACCTCAGGTTATACCTTCTTCCTAATTTTCTTTGAAATACAGGAAAAACGTAAAGCTAACATTTCATATGAAAATATATGTAGAAATTTTTTCAAACCTTCTGAAAAAATAAGTGCACCCTTATACTTTTTTCATTGAAAATTTTCATTTTCTTTAAATCCTTCCAAATTGACTCATAAATATATCTTCTTCCACTAACATCAGCTTAAACAGTTCATAGACTCTGTCAAAAGAGGTAGTTGTTGCACTTGGGAATTTAAAGATCACTTCACCACTTTTCAAACAGCAGATATTTTATAACTGGTGGTTAATTATGAGTGTTTTGTTAGGACAATGATTGCAAGCAACAAGAGTGATACGAGTGAGTGTCCAACTAGCCAGCAAATAAAAGTTCCATTCATTTTCCCTTCAAATTCATTATCTATATAACAGTTTACTGCTCATATTAAGACATCTTATTAAAATACTTTTTTGGTTTTCATGACAAGTCTATTGAACTGGCAACCCAAACAAATATTTAAAAGTTCTGAAAAAGAAGGGGTATGGCTTCCAAGTAAAACTGTCAAAATGTGCATTTACTATTCAATTCCTTACTGAAATAAAAGTTTTTGACAAGGACATATCACAACTTTAATGGAACCCCTCACTTACATTGGAAGAAAAATAGTGAGCCTGCTCAAAACCAACAGGAGTTGTAAAAAGATGGTCAGTTCCCAAGAAGGGCCCCTGTACTTTCTGGCTGTGCTGCACCCTACGTGCAGGCAGTGTCCTTCCTCCAGGACAATGCACTTCATACTGCAAACTTCTCCCTAAATTCAAGTTTTGCAATTCATCGGAACCAGAGAAAACCTAAAAATCTGCAACCAAGTGACTAAGATTGTACTAACCAAAAGGAGACCCTCTTACCAAGATACTATAAGCTACCTAGCAAATTAATTGTTCTGATTTTCACCTTAGAAAAGGAATCAAATAAGCCATAGGGGATGTTCTTATTTTTAACTGCTTCCCATTAAGTCTTTTTGCGAAGGATTAACATATCCACAGGACTGATGAATTTGAAACCCTTTTCTCCAATTAAAAATCCCAAATTAGTCACTTCTCTGATAAGGTATCTGAATCCCCAAAAGTCTCAGGCTAGGATCCTAAGATCCACAGGCCTTTTTTTTTGCCTTGACACTCAGTGATGAAGACATCACTTATGGTATATCTATGTTGCTTTTGCAAGTGGCACAAGTAAAAACAGCAACATTTTCTTGAAAAAACGCTGAGGTGCACCATCTCTGCAACTTTGTAATATGTATTAATATACAACTTTTTAAACAACAGTTTAGTGAGAAAAATAACGCCTTTAACCTAGCAAAGCTATCTTAAATGCATACAGATATATATAAATATGATAGCAGGGCAACGTCTCTACAATGAATAAGCAAGTTCTAGAATCTGATGGATGTTTCTGTGCAACTCCATGGCTTCAATCAATATCTAAGTTTCTCTATGGCATTAACATTTGTTAAGAAAAATAACAGACTTCAGTGAGTTTGATTAAAGCTGTTCGTGGCACAGCTCTTGTTTACTTCCAGCAGGAAAAGTAATGTATAATTTCAGGTTTTATCAATACATTCACCTTCCTTTCACAAATGTTCTTAGAGCTGAATAGCTCAATGCAGAGGTGTGGAAATGATTAACTGCTTCATACAATATAGACAAATGCCATAAGTTGCAAGTCTTCTGTGGACTGGCCTGCATATTTACCTGACCACAAGAAAAATTTTTTATTAAATAATTAGTTTAGTTGCAAGTGTTGCTGCACTACCCAGTTTGTGAAGTGTGCTGCCCCAGTGAGGGAGTTACACAGGTGGCATGGGGTACAAGGCATACTGATTCTTTCTTCATACCCAGGAAACACACACTACATGGAGGCACGAGAGAATTTTTAACAGCCAAGATGCGCTGGTTCAGCAAGTACCAGACGGTGAACTAGAGCAACCCTTCCGAGCAGCCTGACGCCGCTAGTCACTGCTAAACAAACCCAGGCAGGTCACCTCCTCCTTCTGTACCAGCATTCTCTATCCATTCTTTGTTTGCTTTATGTATAAAAATAAAGAGATTGCATATCTATTTAGAGAACATGTAATCTTTTTCTACATCCTTAGGAAAGTGGAATCTCATTATGATTGGAACAGCATCAACATTCAAGAAAAAGTTGGATTTGGGTTTTTTTGCTTGTTTGTTTTTTACTTATTTCTTGTTACACATATGTGAAAATGCGGATTCAGAAGGCACCTACAATGCTTCTCTGAACTATATACGACAGAGTAGAGAATCGTACTGTATTTGCACATCTCCTGTTCACCACAACTTGTCTTTGCACCACTTTTAAATAAGTAGGGATTGCACTACTGATATAGCAAAAATGGAGCAATGTGACCCATTATTATGTCTGTCTGATGGCTCCATGACCACACAACCAGGCAAAAGACTGTGACCTGTATTCTAGATCATGTTGCATGCTGTACTACAGCCCTCAAAGGAACCAATTCATAAATCTGTGTTCTCAGAGTTAAAATATAAATTTCTTTTCCCTTGCATGTGAACGCTATTGAGTACCACTTGAACTTGGAACACGAAACAGCTGAAGAGCATGAGCAAAAGTGCGTAAATATGAGAAGACAGATTTAAGCTCCCCAAAACCTACAGCAGGAAAACAATTAGCACAAAAAAAGATTTCAGCTTCAGCATGCTGTACTTTCAGTCTAGTGAGTGAAGTCTTTAATATTCAACTCCTGCAAAGCAATTTGTAATAACCTACTCCAAGCATATTATAACATAAAAGCAATAAGGTATATCAGCCATGTGAAATATTTACACTTTGTTAAAACAGATAGCTTTACACTTTATAAGTTATTGTGTTAGTCATTCATTTTTCATAACTCGTGATTTCAAGTTTTTCGTAACAATCATCTTTCACAAATCAACTAAGAACTCTATTATGAGAGCAGGCATGCCTATATTTAACAGTCTCCTAGCTGAAAATGCTAATAATATTGTGAGCAAAGTTATCCTGGATTTAGCACTACTTTACCAGAAAAGACATGCACACTTTGGTCAGTCTGGAAAAGGAAGCAATTGTTTCCTATAATGCTAAATAAGTGTGTGGGGGGGTGTTCATTTGTTTTGTAATACATTATTTAACCATGAAAAGCTGCCTAGTTTCATTGTACACTGGATTATTTGAAGTGTTATTACCAGTAGACTCAATAATTCACTCCAGATAGTTAAGTATGACAAGATATTAGGAAGTAAAGGTACTAACAGACATTGAACACTGCTCCAATGTAGATAAGACAGAATGATTATAGGCATGCTTACAACAGATCTTACATGAATACAGAGAATATTTTCATTTGTAATAACCAAAAGTTCTATTTCAATTTAATTTCTTGTTTTTAATGGTATAAATGCCAAGTAAATCATTAAAAGAAATGTCAGCTTGATCAGTGGCAGCTGCTCTTACTACTAAAAAAGGAGGGGAAGTGTAAGAGCAGGGCAGCCAGCAAACCCCACAGCGGTCTGCAAAGTCACTAGTGGGAAAACAACAAAGGCCTTTCCATGCAACTAACACAGATGTGCCCATAGCCAAACTGTCAGAAACAGTTAAGATGACAGCTACTCACAGTTCATTATTTCCTTCTCACAGGTCACTGGGTGACAAGCTGGGTCACCATGCTTTGTCGGCTGCTACAGTCTTCCCCACCCCCCCTGGTCCCCAGTTCTTATTCCATTTAAATAAAGGTAAGGCGCTCAAATTGGTATACTAATGTAAACAAATATCTTCAAATGCTTTCTGCAAACGAGAATGTAATGTTTATTATACCTTCCTTTCATTTTCAGATGGATACATAACATTTCCTCTCTGTGATGAACGGAGGACTAGATTTGTATCTGTAGCAGATACAGGTCTTAGAATAATTTTGTCAAGATGTGACTAAAGCAGCTAACGAAAGCTAATTTGTCACAAATTCAAAGCTTTAACCTTTAGAACACTCACCTGCAGATATATCATGGAAAATCATTGCAACTCAGTGAAAAGATATTTTTCTCATGGAGGCGTTTTCACAAATAGAAATCTGAGGGGATATTTAAAATTAATACAGACTTTTAAAATGCAAAAAATACAGTCTAAAGCGCTTTTTTTTTTGTGGAACATGTATAAATAGATTTTAAAAATAATCCAGTCATGAATTAGTTTTTTTAATACATTCTCATCTGTCTTCATGGAGTAATCAATTTACAATGCAGATGTAGATTATGACTTTTACCTATGTTTTGCCCACTTGGACTTTAAAATGAATGAATAGTGTATAAAGAATCAAGGTCAAGCATTTGCTTAGCTGTTACAAACAATTGTACCAATTCATAGCTGTGTCAATGATGGAAGTGGGAGAACATTTCCATCTCCTTATGGGCATCCCTTAGTAATTTTTCCTACACCAATAAGTCTTATAAAAACGTATTAACTGAATTTGTCCAACTGATTCAGAAAATTTAAAATAAATTAACTATCCCAGATGTGTCTTTCTTACTATTAAATATGACAAGGTCATAAGCATTCTGACCCAGATCCAAGAATGCTTGTACCTAGCATGTACTTAACTTGAAGCATACTTACATGCATATGTGGATTGGAGACAAAATAGTCAGAAACTTGTGAAATCAAGCTTACTTATGGAAGGAAATCGATCCAATAAGGCCCCAGACCAAAACTGCATTAAACCAGGTGATTAATTTTAGAAATGCAACTAGTGCCTTTTAAAGGGACAATTCACAAATTGAATGTTCTGCTAGGACAGCACAAGTCTGTTACAGCTGATGATAGAAGAGCACTCTCTTACTTTCCTAGTGGGGCCCAATGAGTAAGACCATAAGAATGAGAGAAGTCATTTAAAATGCTGTCAGAACTTACAGGGGTTACATTTCCACAAGGTAACACCCAAAACATTATTATCTTGACCCAGGTGAAGCTAATACTATGTAATGTCTTTCTGCAAGCATCTATTCAAAAAAATTTTTGAGTGAAAGGAGGCAATGGATTTGCTGTTTCCCATACATGAACAGTGAGGATGAGCATAAGGATGGGAAGCAAAATAGTGGCCATTAGTTACTTAGTTAAGTCATTAGTTCTTGTGCACTGAGGGAAGTACACAAATCACATGAGTGAGTCACACAGCTCACCTCTCTACTCATCCTTATCCTAAAGGCCACAACTTCTCAGCGACTTGAACCCTCTATGTCTAGCAACTAGCTTTATGATTGGATTTTGGTCTGTTTGGGGCAATACTTGTCTTTTAGAAAGGATTTTTTTCCTCAGTGGTATTTGCTGAAATGGATGAGTTTTTCACCTTTCGCATAGAAACTCAGGGATTCAGTCAGGTAAATCAGAGATGAGGTTCAGGTTTTCATATCTTATAGGCATCGTGTATCATGTAAGTTAGTAAAAGTAGGAGATACATTGAAAAAACAAAAAACAAGATTGGAAAGAACACTAAGTTGTCCCCAAAAATACTAAGGACTTGCTGAGACCACTAAGACAGGGGACCAAAAAAAAGAAAAGAAACAAGCTCATTCAAGCTCATTTCCTTGTTGTCTTTACTATCACGTATCATAGGATAATGTGCAACTGGCTAAAATAATAATAAATAAAGAAAGTCTAATTGTATGAAAATTATTGCAAACAAACTTGCAAACTAATTAACCACATTCTTTGAAACTTAGCCCCTTTCATAAGGCTCTTCCTACAACGTCCTATAGAATAAGGGGGCTGACTTCACGCTCCTGTGGCTCACCATGAAAGTGTGACTGTTTCTCAGAAACCAAACCAGAAAAACGCTAAGAATGACAGCTCTGAAAAGCATATTCCTCAAAAACACTAAGCTGGAAAATGCAACATTTAGGGCAGGACTCAATAGCTTAAAAATAGACACTTGCTAGTATTTCAGACTGCTAATGTACCCAAAGCATCTGCATAGTTCTCACAGATACAACACAGGACTGGCAGAAGGCTTGCAGTAATCTGAAGCAGCTGGAAGCCTGGTAATATACCCCTCAACAGCTAAAAATTACTAAACACCTATGTCTGGGCAGCTGAATCTCCTTTTAGAGACACAGTTCCCCTCCCTTCTCAGTAAGCCAAAGTTTTACAAAAACCTACAAATGTGTTGAGCAGGGCAGTTAACCAAAAAGAGTTTTATAAAAACCAGCTGAACTTCTTAGGAGGAACAGTCATCATAATCGTCACTTCATTGACCCATAAACCTGGACCAACTCCTGAAACAAAAATTCTAGGACACAGAGATATAGTTTCCTCTACTAGCACACAATTCATACCTCATTTGCACTTATGACAGTTTTTCATGTTATTTTGTAAAGGAAGGCAAATTTTATTGCTCCTTGGAAATTGAACAGCTTTTCAAATCACAAAGGATAAATAAAATCCTTTCGACTATTTCTTACATCACCTTTCAGGCACTGAAAGTGTTCTACAAACTACAGAGTGGAATGTGGCAGCTATTTAACAGAATAATTGTGTAAAGCATTTCACACTGTCCCACACAACATCCTTGTCTCTAAATTGGAGAGACATGGATTTGACAGATGGACCACTCGGTGGATAAGGAAATGGCTGGATGGTTGCAGTCAAAGAGTTGCGGCCAATGGCTCGATATCCAAGTGGACATCAGTGACGAGTGGCATTCCTCAGGGGTCAGTATTGGGACCGGCGTTGTTTAACACCTTTGTCGGCGACACGGGCAGTGGGATTGAGCGCAGCCTCAGTAAGTTTGCCAACGACACAAGCTGTGTGGTGCGATCGACACACTGGAGGGAAGGGATGCCATCCAAAGGGACTTTAACAGGCTTGACAGGTGGGACCATGTAAACCTCATGAAGTTCAACAAGACCAAGTGCAAGGTCCTGCACATAGGTCAGGTCAATCCCAAGCACAAATACAGGCTGGGCAGAGAATGGATTGAGAGCAGCTCTGAGGAGGAGGACTTGGGGGTGTTGGCTGATGACAAGCTCAACAAGAGCCGGCAATGTGCTCTTGCAGCCCAGAAGGCCAACTGATCCTGGGCTGCATCAAAAGAAGCGTGACCAGCAGGTCAAAGGAGGTGATTCTCCCCCTCTTCTCTGCTCTCGTGAGACCCCACCTGGAGTACTGCGTTCAGCTCTGGCACCCCCAACATAAGAAGGACATGGACCTGTTAGAGTGAGTCCAGAGGAGGGCCACAAAGATGATCAGAGGGATGGAACACTTCTCCTATGAAGACAGGCTGAGGGAGTTGGGGCTGTTCAGCCTGGAGAAAAGAAGGCTCTAGGGAGACCTTACAGCAGCCTTCAGTACCTGAAGGAAGCCTAGAAGAAAGCTGGAGAGGCACTTTTGACAAGAGCATGCAGTGATGGGATGAGGTCTAATGGCTTTAAACTGAAAGAGGATAGATTTAGAGTAGACATAAGGAAGAAATTTTTCACTGTGAGGGTGGTGAGGCACTGGAACAGGTTGCCCAGGCAAGTTGTGGATGTCCCATCGCTGGAAGTGTTCAAGGCCAGGTTAGATGGGCCTTGAACCTGGTCTAGTGGAAGGTGTCCCTGCCCGTGGCAGGGGGGTTGGAACTAGATGATCTTTAAGGTCCCTTCCAACCCAAACCGTTCTATGATTCTATGAATACATTAGTATTTATCACAGTCTAGTGAAAAATAGCAGCAAAGGAGAATTTAAATCACTTAGTACCTCCCATAATGGAGGTAACTGCAGAAGTTTTGAATTAGTTACCATTGCTATTTAATGCCAAATGTTTGTGACAGTAAAATAATGTTATTTTAGTATCCAAACATATTTTTTCTAGATTTCATTCTAGTTAAGGAAAATTTTTTGGACTGCATAACTCGACTTTTGGTGGGAAGAGATACATAAAGACATAGAAAGTCAAGCATTCAGTGCTTAAAGGCTATCTTGACTGCAGATAGCTTTCCAAATCAAATGTCTGTGTTCTGCAAGAAGAGATTTTTAGCTTAATATTTGTATACTGTTGTCCGAGGCTTAAAACATAGACATTTAGTTGAAGAAATTTCATTTATCCCATTGCGCTTAAATGAAGTGAAATATTTTGTAGTGACCCTGACATCACATTGCATATTTAGAGCATAACAATTCATACTCAAAGCACTGTGGAGAAAAGGATCTTGTATAAACCTTCACCTTACACTGCAGAAGACATCTTTTGAAAGACCTGATATAATCAATATTAACTTTGGTACTTCAGTTTATGTTGTAAACATACAACAGTAATTACTAGTAGTTAAATCATTTATGTTTAACAAAGCTTTAAAGTTATTTGATTCATCAAAAAGGAAAATTACCCAAAATACATGTAACCTGCCTCTACCTATGCAGTACCCCAAAAACTACTGACAGCCAATACCTTCAGATACCTCAGTCATATCATAGTCTTCAGACACATTTGAGAAACATTTTGGATACTCAGAGACTAAATATTTGCAATATAATATTATAAATGAAACACCCGAAATACTGGTCCTTGAAGGAGGACCAGAGCAGCACATCTATGGGTTCTCTAAGTGTAATACTTCCAAGGGAAGAGTTACATTAACCTAGATAAACCAAAGCCAGTTGTTGCTTGCAGTCACCTGTAAATTACTGTTATTGACTTACTGACAGTAGTAACAACAACAATAACTAGTTCAACTTTCATTCTAATAGCAACTGATGTCTTGTGGTCTTTCATCTGAATGGGAGGGCCATTTTTAAAATGTTTTGATCTAAAAATACCCAAAAGCTCAAAAATAACTAGCCATTTGTAAAAGAGAGTTTCAGTTATCTAAAGACAGACAATGTCTTCTGCCTGCTGTAAATAGAAGTAATTAAGAACACTACTATTTATCTTTTATTGAAATTAAAATACAGTCCTATATTGAAAGTGACTGCGTCACTTAGTATTTTGGCTCAGCATGACTTTCAGGTTTCTAAGAAAACCTTTATCGTTTAAACTTAAGTCTTGTGGCACAAAATGTGTCACAATGTTGATACAAGTCCTATTTCTTTATGTATTCTGCACGATGTGAGGTTTGTAGCTAAAAATTAGAAAGTAAATTTGCAATTACTACCAAACATCATCCACATCAATCTTCAACATAAAAAAAATAAAGTACATAAATGTCACCCCTGTTCATTAATTTTGGTCAAAATCCCCGTTTGCTTATCAGCCAGAGGGTTTCTGAGATATTTCAATAATATCCAGGAAATCAATCTTACATGAAACTGAAGGAAAACATCTAATGTCATTGAACAATAAATATCAGTTCTGTCAGTGGCTTACCTTTGAGCTGAGGCCTTAGGATGTTTCTCTTCTAGTTTCCTCACCAGTGCCACTGTCAGCTGTGTAGTCTCCCCTAGGGGATCTGCAGGCATTAAATGGGTGTCCAAAGGTCCTGAAAGTTGCTTCTGATTGGGGTTGCTGACATTTTTTTGCAGAACTTAAGAGATGGAAGTACAACCATGTAATTTATATATCGCTAATTAAAATAATGTGTGTCTACTTTTTCAAGAAAGGCTGTTGATTAGCAGAAAATGTCAGAAATACAAATAGCCATGTCAAGATGCATCAGGAAGCATAAATCTAGAAATCTAGTGATTTTTTGTTTCTTTCCTTCCCTTTCTTGAGCTTTCCCACATAGGAAATAAGAAATTTCAAAAATTTGTCCTACACTGGCTATAAGCTTAAACTGTTCTAAGACACAAGTATATATATAATTTTTTTTCATTAAAATCCTGTATACAACTATCAATTGTCTAATATATAAATATCTTATCAAATTAACCAATCAAATGAGGTTATTTATTTAAGGAACTAAGTTGACTTCCACACTGATATTTCTCTTTTCAAAACGTGTTTTCAAAAGGACTCTCTCTGACCTGCCTCTGGCTTAATACTGTGACCTCTTCTGCTGAGCTGCTGTCTATTTCCTGATGAGCTGTAGACCAGGCCCCATGGTGAATGCGTTTTTCTGTCTGGGTCACCTCCTCTCTTTCATTTAGTTCCTCTAGGTAGGTCAGGACAAACTCAGGGTAAGCCTGTAGGAAAGGACAAAGGCACAGGAATAATGAAGAAAAACATCAGCTACATCAGCAGAATCGCAACAGTCTAAACACCAGGAACGATGGGAAAAGTGGTTGTTGATGTACGCAATGTCGCAAAAGTTGCTGCATGTAAATAACTTTGTATTTCACAAGGTTTTCAAAGTCAGTGTTAAACGGTGACCTTTTCATATGCACTAAAGTGAAAAACATAAAACATTTGAATGTTATATATCAGTTTAAGAATAAAGACCGACAGCTCTTAAAATGAAAATTCTTATAAATAGGAAGAAACAAAATTTTGTATCCCTGTCTTTAGGTAATATTTAATTAAGTATAGGTGACATTTAGGCAGACATTTCAATGTAATATATTAAAGGAATTTAAAACAACATATTCTAAAATCAAGACACATCACATATAGAAAAAGCCTTCCTGATGGTTTTGAAGCCAAAAAAGTTGTACTGCTTTAATTCATTAATGAAGACAATTNCCAAAAAAAAAAAAAAATCACAACTTAACAGTTACATTATGTTGAACTTGAGACATTAACATCTCAGCAACTTACCCCTATAATCCCCAGATCTTGTACCACGGTAACATGATCAGTTTTATTTCTTTAGCTCAGTCTGTGAAATGCCTAATTTGCAGTTTCTCAGGTGCTACTTCAATTCAAGCAGTAGTCAGTCCATGGTTTTCAGGATGAAATGGGCACAACCTTCCTTTATATGAAATATTTTTTATTTATAATGAAAATTGTAGTTTAAAGTTCTGTGAGAACCTGTACTATTTTTAATAGAAAATGTATAGATATTAACTGCACTAAGTTAGACCAAAAGTAGGAGCTATTCAAATAATTTGACAGTTAACACTTTAACAAATCGAAATCAATAATCTATTATTAATTTACAGAATGAAGTGTCTCACAAGTACAAGAAGAGCCATCTTTTTCTGTTCCATCACTCATTAGTGAATAAACATAAGCAATTTCATAAGGCAGGTAATACCACGGTATTTAAGCACTTGGACATATTTTCCGAAGCCAATTCTGCATGGACATCCCACAGATTCAGTGAAACTTCTAAGACCAAGTGGAAAGCAGAATACCAAAACTGAAACCTACCTTCAAGTTCTGGGAAGGCTTTTTTGCTCATACCTTAAGAATACTTTATAATATTAAAATATTTTGTTGTTTTGATCTTGAATTTTACTAGACATTCCTGACAATAAAGCTCAGGTTTTAGCTTCAGTTGCATCACTTTTTCTTTAGTCTTCTGTCAGGCTTTTCCCACGAATGCAGATATTTTCAATTTAGGACCACTTATATTTTACTTTAAAATAAATCCCTTCGACAGCAAGAGTACAAACAGTGGGGTGCTTTTATTTCTTGAGGAACAAATTCTTCACCAATCAATAATACTAACTCTCCTGCTGTTTATCACCTTGTATAGACAATATATCATGAAACTTTTCTCTCCTGCTTCATAGCTCCATCTGTGTTTTAATTTTGATGTAATACACTAAGATTTCTGGTATATTTTTCAGACTTGGCTGCATGAATAATGAGCTAAGATCCATTTCTTTCAATAACAAGTCTTCCTCTACAAGCCCTTCACGCTCACTTTACTTACCGGTGCTGCTAAGAAAAGGGATTCTGGTTCCCTTCTCTCTTGCTTTTCACCTCTTCTGCCTGACCCTGTGCCATCTCTGGTTCTGTGCCAGAAGAAAGCATTTGGCAGACATCCAATGAATACAAACAGAGAGCTGACCTAAGTTAAAATTAACACAGTAAAATGATAGTTGTTACCCATATACGTACTCAAATCCGGCTCACTGTGTGGCACACTTATGCCAGACAGCATGCAAGTTGGTGTGGGAGTCCCCGTCTCTGCTTGCTTCAGCTCGAGAGTGATAGGTCTGCATTTCCTTTATGCTAAACAACTTCCACAGGTATTCCAGAGAACCTCTCTTCTTCAGGAGAGTGAAGAAATGTCCAGAATGTGACAAAAGTCTCAAGCCTTCCCAGGACAAGAAAAATCATTTCCCAGCTAGTTCTACCCTCAAGCAAATACAATACTTTCGAAAATTTTATTTCTAGTCTGAAACGTGTTCCACTGTGGCTAGGATACATTTTGCTTTCACTGCACACCACATGCTGAAATCTATTGTGAAATACAGGTTCAAAACTCAGACTGTGTTAAAGAGCACTATTAGCTTATCTTGCTTACTTTCTAGAATTGGTAATTGACTCATACTTTTACTTACTTATACTTCTATTTAAGTTATCCATAAGGTTTACATGAATAAGAGTACATAACTTGACCTATCACAAATATGGATACCATTAAATATCAGTCTATTAACTAAAAATGTAAGGGAAAAAAAATATCAAGATCAATTTGTTGTTTCTGCATAAGGATAGTTTGGGAAACAGGAAAGAAATATCAGGATTGAATTATGAATCAACATCTTAAAAAATACTTGATGATTTTAACATTTTTTCAGAACAAGCTAGTACTCNCAGTGTTATTAATTCTCAGAAACTTTAGAAACCTCTCTCCTCATAACATACAACCTACAATAATTTTCATATTCCAGTAAATAAAAACCAGTATGTATAATGAAATAAAGAATAGTACAGCTGACAACTGTATTTTTATTTAATGATGATCTGAGTCATTCTAGCATAATTCCAGACAACAGACAAAGCAATGGGAACAGTCTCCATTTCGTCAGACTGTTGGAGTTGTGCGAGTAATAGAATCTAACCTAATGTCCAGATGAAAGGATGAAAAAGGAAGGTTGGTGCTATAGAGGGGTGTCTGGTATTGACTTCCTAGTGGACAGTGGTCCCCTGCAATTTTCCCAAGGTTAACAGTATATAATGCCACAGGTGTTCCCAGCACTTCTGCGAATGTTCTTAAAACGTTCAAATGCTTCAAAAAAGGTACAATTTAAACAATCTTCAGAGGCACAAATCACTGGCTATAACCCACTGGTATGCTAATGCAAAACCACCTCTTATTTATTTGAAGAGAACAAGGCTGCTGGGGATAAAAGCATGTTTCTGAGAGTAGTCTACCAACCTTCCGTTGCTGTCCATGGATTCCTGATAGTAACTTGTATGAACCAGCTGACCTACAAAACATCAGACTTCAAGCAAGCTGCTGACCGAGATACCTGGCCGTAACAAACACAAATGAAGAACAGCTCCTCTGTCAGCATTGTGCACTGAAGACCACTGCCCTCGCACCACCCAGATTTTTGTTGTCATTCAAACACTTGATCTGACCAAAGTTACTAGAAAGGAACCTCTCAGCAATATATTTTTCCAGGAAAATATATTTTGTTTTAATCAGCAATCTATGTTAAAAGGGCTATTTTCTTTAGCTATGCAAGAGTGAGCACAACCAAAGAGTAATTCAATATTATTTTGAAAATATTTCTATTGCAATTACATTTTCTACTTCACCAAGGGGAGGGGGTGTTTCTAAATTTGACATTTCTGCTTAGACCTGAAGAGAAAAAAAAAAAAAAATTTGTTGTTATTCAGTGATAGTTTTTCGGACACCTGCTTTGACAGAGAATTTTAAGACTCATTGAGATTAATCCATAACAACATTAAAGACTGTTTTAAAATTCTCCCCACAGTACATTCATTTTGCACAAAGGTGTTGCATGATTTGCAATAAAAATAGGATGCCTCTAACTTCTTTAATCAAAGAACATTTCACTATTTACTAAAGTTTTGCCATGTTTGTTCTATAAACAAATTCTCTGTATTTTGTGCTTGTTAAATACTAATAAATGTGTTAGTAACATATCAAGCTTGAGCTTAAGGGTCTTCATTTCTATCCCAGAATGTGTTTTAAACCTCTGTTAAATTTATAGAAGAGCAGTGAAGCGTACAGCTTATCTTAGATGCCCATTGTTCTTCAGACTTTTTAGAGTTGCCTCACTTCTAAACACTGCTTCTAGTTATCACAGGTTACCATAATGATTAAAGAATAAGATCTATTTCTACTACATAATTGAAATAAAATAAATGTGCACTACAATTCAAGAAACAAAGCATTAAAAAATGAAATAAAAATCAAAATTCACAAGTAAAATCATAAACTTGTTCCATCAATTTTAAAAAGGTTTTAAAAAAATACAGTATGTTTCTATTTATTCACTAAATAGAAAATATTTGTAAAAATCCCATGAACAGGAAATAAAGTAGTAATATCACAGCATCAAAACAGCAAGCATCATTCACTGGAAGTTTCATAGAGGGAAAGGAACACACTGTAAAAAAACCCCCAAACAAA
>WAAD01043146.1:0-36717 GCA_013389945.1 Fregata magnificens | reverse complement strand
GCTGCACCCATCGGCAGCTCGGAAAGCCCCGGCACTGTCGTGATTCCTATTGCATGGACGTTACATTTGTAACTTGGTCAGGAATTGAGCTTTCTTCACGTGTGTGCACGGAGCTGTCGGTGTACATAATTTATAACAGCTCCTACAGCTTTTCTGGACAGTCTGTAATTTTTTTTCAGTCCACGTGGATAATAATTTTTTAAATAAATTTTAAAATTCCTCTTATACTGGTAGTAATGTGTTTGCCTTTTTTTTTTCCTGGAGGAGGCAGTGCTATAGGCTGGCCATATTTATTTTTTTTCAGAGGGGGGGGAAAAATCATTATAATGGAAAAGAATCTTTTACCGACTGTTTATTTTAACTGAAGTATATACCATTTTAAAAATAATTTTTAAAGCGTGAGTTTCACCATTCTGCCTTACAGATGCATGTCTTTCTCTTTTTTTTATTAAAAACAAGTTCTTTGATCCCAGATGATTAATGAATATTTTATTCCAGATACAAAAACATATTGGGGATATGTTTGGGCATAGTGTGCGTTATTTCACATCCTTACAACAAATATGAAATAGTATCTCATAAATAAAGATACCAAAGCCACAACATTAAAAATGGGAGTAGCTCTGCCCGCCTCCCTTTCGTCAGGAACATTCCTAAACTAGACTGATATTACAGGAGACTTTTTGGCAGCTATGGCTTGGGCAAGAAATGTTGATGTATTTACATGAATTATATCTGTACTTTATATTTTTATGTCTGGGGAAAAAAATGATACCTTTTATACACTGTGTAAATTTGTTCCTGAGGCACAACATATATCATATTTTGCTTCTCTTACAGTACCATTAAAAATGTATGTTTGGGGGCTCTGTGCTCCCAAATCTTGTCCTGGTCCCTACCGAACAGAGACAATTACCCTATGCCGTTGTTGCCGGGTCCTTCTGTCTTTTTCCTGCCAGCGACCATTGCACAGGAGTTAGTTAATTACAGCCCAAACCGTATGTTTCCAAAAGGGCGAAGCGCAGCCCAGAAATATTTTTGAGCCATAAAGCGGGGAACTTGCAGGTACAGCAGCACGTGTGGAGGTTTATAGGGATGATTTAGTGGATATGAGAACATATTTTGTGCTCCATTGTTTAGACTCAAGAAGGCATAAAATCTTTAACATCTATTTATCATGTAGCTATTTTAATGTAAACATTTGTCTATTTGGATGAAGTGTTTTCATTATTAAGCTAATTTCCACATGTTTCAGATAGACTGATGAGTTCGAAGCAGAGCACTTGCTGATGAGAAACGAAATTCTGCCTCGGCTCAGCCTGCTGTCAGATACATCTTCATTAGTTTTTGTCATTCACCGATGGCAAATGCTCTATAAATGAGATGACGATCAGGTCCGCCTTGATAACTTGCCTTATCTCATTAGTTTTCACATCAAAGTTAATCAGCAATGTGAATTGTAATTGCTGGAAGAGACAATGCAATAGATCACTCGGCCTTTTTTTTCTGTATGGCATCTTGAAACATCAGCAGGCTGGTGTGAGTAGATAGGCTCAGAAAGAAAATGATGTGGAAAGCATAATAAGCAAGCTGCTCAGAATTAATGAGCTTACCCAATAAGAAAAGAATAACCAATCAATGTGAGTTGGGCAAATATAATTTAGGAATAATTGCTTGATTGGTTGTCTATAGTAGACTGATTTGACCACACACAAGGATTAAGAATTAAGATGTCAAGGCAAAAAAATAATTTGGCAACTGAGGGCATGTAATTTTTTGTTTCCTTCCCTTTATGACTGAAAGAGATTGCTGTTTGATATGTTATTCCCCAAGAATGAAAACATTAGATAGACACACACTGGTGGGTTTTTTTCTTTATGCTTCTTTTATAATACAAGCGCTTTCAAACCTCATTGGGGATATTTCAGTATGGGACATTAAAAATGAATAGAGTAAAAAAAAAAAAAACCAAATGTCTTCATTTGTAAGCGTTGCATTGAAAAGAGCTGGGAGTTGGAAGGTGCTGTGCACAAAACGCTGGTTTCTGGCACAAATGATGTGCCTGGGTGTTTGTAAAGCCCAGCCATTACTTGGTCCAAATCTGAAACGCAATTCTTGCAGTGTGCATGCTTTTAATATAATTTTCCCCACAGCCATTGGCCAATTAGTAAAGAACCCTTATATTCTTCTATCTAAACTATGGGGAAGGTTCAGCCAGAAGGTAAATTTGCTTTGATCTACATTACACCTAATTGAGTCACCACCAATGTCTCTATCCCAACATCAAGAAATGTGAAAATGTTAGATTATTTCACTGGGGATTAAACCTAATTTTCGCGTGTTCTGCATTAACCTATTAGGCTGACTCATCTGCATTGCTAATATGGCTCAGGCAGCTGTCACTGCTAAAGAAAAACATGATCATGCAATCCTTGAATGAATGATTCCAGCTCTGATTAGTGTTAGTGAAGTTAGCTGAGCCCTGGTGATAAGGCAGGAAAATTCCCAGGTTGCCAATAGCTTTGAAAATTATCAGACTGTGGGCAAAAATGTACCTCGCGGCTCGTGGGCCTCCCTCCAAAGGCGACGTTATTTAAGGCCGTCTTTTTCGGCTGCTTGCATAAACGTGTTTGCTTCTTTTAAAGGGCTGATGCCAGAGGTACGTATTAAAATGCTAATGGGAAACAACCTGAGCTCAGCCCGGCGTGGAAAGCGGGAGGTTTTTCCCTGCCCGGGTGCATTAGCTTTTGGGTTTAAATGGCGTTTGCAGAGGGGAAGGGCGGTGGAGATGCTGGACCGGCTCCTTGCTGGGAGAAGGGGCTTGCGGGAGCCGGCACAGCCCCCCCGGCCATCATGGACCACTGCACCATGTCTGTGCCTCTACCAGCCCTGCTCTTTGTTTGCAGGGCAGCGGGCACCACTGTCATCTCAAGCTGTTTCTTATTTCTTTGTCAGATTTAAATAGTAAAAAAAAAAAAAGGCAACAATGACACATCCCCTTGAGATGGGAGAAATTTAGGAATAAGTTAGCCTCCTAGCAATAGAGCCAGGAGCCAATTTAATCCGATTAGTGCCTCCCAACAATAGATGTTCCTAACCCATTGTGGACAGAAGCTTTCACTTTATTTGTTTCTATTAGCCAAGAATCTGAGATATCGGAAAAGTGGAATTTTGTCCCATCAGATCGCTCAGATCAACAAAAAAACAAATTGAGGAAAATAGTCTAATGTGTCAATATTTATCTTTTGGCCCTAATTGTCTGCGGAGAGGACTTGTTGAGTGCGCAAAGTTTGCAGCTCCGGTTTATCTGTGTGCTCTTGATTCTCCCCATTGTATGGATATAGTGGCAGCTCCTCACAATGTAACGATGTTTAAGAAGGGCAGTAACTGCAGAGGTGTAATAGAGGCATTTTAATGGAAAAAGACTTGCAGTTGTCGACCAAACTGCAATGCTTGATGGAAAATGTAAAAGGGCTTTAAACTGATATATATATTTATATAAATGTACAGTTTCTTTGTGAATACACTTACTGCAGGTTTAGGCAGAGGCTTGTTCCCATCTAATTTGATAGCAAGAAACTAATTTTCAAATACTTCTGAATGCGTTCTGCTCTCTCCCAGACTGAAGCCTGTTGTGGTATTGATATCATTTACTAACAGCAGCACAAATCGGCATCACTGGTGGTGGTGGCTCCCCTCCTTACGTGTATGTCTGCGTTATCCCTTTGACGAGGAAATGCTGTACCTGGGCTTGGTGTGGTACTGCTGGAGGGATCTCCTCTGCTGTCTGCACCAAAGGATTTCCCTCTGTCTGGGTGAAGGCACCCCTGGCATCAGGCTTCGTGCCAATCCTTGAGGACCCTCCAGAAAGCACTGACCTGCTAACGATTTCCTCCCCTTGACAACTTTTCAAGGTCTGCTAGGTATCTGGTTTTCAATCAGCATGGCAGAGGAATTGGTTTGTTATAGCACAAATATTCTCCCAAGGCTGCTGCGAAATGCTTCACACAAATCTGCTCTGGGCTGGCAGGGGGGATTTTTTTTTTACTACACTTGTAGCATCATCAAAGTAGGAAACCCGATTGGTTTGACAAGACCTGATTTACCATGATGCTATGCTGGCCTAGTTTGTTTTGCTCTTTGTGAGAAGAGGGATGCCCCTTGGTGCTGCTCTTCTAAAAACCCCCACGGCTGCAATGCCATCAAACATCCCCAGCCAATTCCCAAGAGCCAAGGGAGGCACGCTGTCTGGGAATGCTGCATCTTCAATGTTTGAGCCTTGCAGGCGTAGTTGGGCAGTGAAAAGTGGGATTCATGTCAGCTGCAGCCATCTAGGGTGGGTGGTGGGTTTGCAGAGCCTGGAGATGGAGACCAAGGTCTGCAGAGGGTGACCCATCCCCTCTCCGGATGGGTGGGCTCTCATGCTGGCTGTGGAGGGGTGAGCTGGCTGCTGCCCTTCTTTTGGCAGCAAGCTATAACTCCAGACGATGGACTGGAAAGGGCTTTGTCATCCCCATCTGGAGTGAGTACTGGGCGGAGGTGTTCATCAAACCCTACCACCTTTTCACCATCCAGAGGTTTATCATCCTTAAATAGGGACAGCCCTGTGCTGCTGCTGGGTGGTGGGTTGTGATTCTTCCCAGCCTGACCCTGCCGCATACCCCTGATGGGCACCCCGATGTCTGAAATAACAACTGACCTGTCACATGAAAAGCAATAACGTCTGAGGATTTGAAGGAAAACACTATTCTGTCCTGTGGTGGTTCACTTGTGATGCTCACATGGTATCACTGGAGCAGAGTTTTGTAGGATTTAAAAAAAAAAAGAAGATTAGATTGTTGTATTAGATATGGATAAAAGCGTTATAAAACCTCATTGTTCTGGCAGTGAACCAGCCAGAAATCTTTCAGGTGTCTTATTTTATAATTGTCCCCTATGAAGTCTATTACCACTTTCTCTTACAGCCTGTTCTGGCAGGTGCCTTCACAGGTGGGACACTGGCCCTGCTGTCTACAGGCCAGAGTTGCATTTTGGGGTCCCCTCGGGGTATTCCCCAAGGGTTGGCAGTGCTGGCATTAAAACACAATGCCCAGAGCCCTGGGCTGGGACAGAGCAATACTAACTGCAGAATGAGGAATGCTGCAAAAACGGCGTAAAGAGGTATTTAGTAAAACCAAGGGGAATAGGAGGAGAGGGACGTTGGGCACCAGGAGCCCTCCCCTGCCCCGAGGGGCCTCCCGGGACACTCCCACCCTGGGCCAGGAGTGCTGGTCAGGGCAGCTGGACCTGGCTGTGTCCTTGGGCTCCTGGTGCCAGGGACGTGCAGTGTGGACCCTTGAGCTTTGGGGTTTTACCCCAAAGTGCTCAGTTATTTGCTATATGGAAAAGTACTGATCCTCTGAGAAGGCTTGTGCCACCTGGCAAAGGTGCTAAACTGCAATTTGGGAGAGGTGTGTTTTAACATCACAGGCTCCTTAAGTAGCTGCAGACTAGAATTTCATCCTTCTAGCCTAAATCCTCTAAGGTAATCACTGATTCTGCAGGTGGAGAGTGAATTTACCTGCAGGGGCTGGGGGTAGCTATCCCCCAGACGGTTGGGTTAGCACCCTTCCCTCTCCTCCCCAGGTGGATACTGCCCTGTGAGCAACAGCCCTGTGTCGGGAAAAAGGATCAGGGTGAATTATTCCCCGTAGCTACTCCAGAGGTAGGTACGCTTATCCTAAAACGGGAATTTTTTTCCCCCTCTCTGTTATGGTGATTGGCTCCAGGTGTTGACTGAGCAAACTCAGGAAAAGCTGCAGTTATTCCAGAGTATGTGTCCACGTGCAGAATATTCTGGAACAGGTATTTCACTTTAAATTCATGCCCCATCTTATTCCAGAATATTTTCCCTGTGTAGAAGAGCACTTAGCTGGGGTCTCTGCTTGCTGCCGTACTAGTGATAAGATGGATTGGCTGATCTAATAGGTCTTTTCAATCTCTGATTTTGAAAGCTAAGATTGGGAAATTAATTTCAGAAAGGTCAAAACAGAGCAAGGCTATCCTGCTGCTGTGTGATGGATCCTATTTTTTTTTTAAATCTATCTATTGAAGAAAAGGTTAGTTATTCAGCATCCTGCAAAAAAAAGAAATAAATAAACCAAGCAGAGGGAATACAAAAAGTGTATAGATCTGCTGACCCATTCGCAATCTTCAGTTAATGAAAATGCTGGGGAACAGGAGTGGTAAGAGCCTGCCGAGCTGGGAGGCGCTGACCCCGCGGCTGCTGGAAGCTGAATGCTCCCAGCCTCGAACCACCCCCCCGATCGCAACGCACGTGCCTGTGGGGCTGCCCAAGGGGCTTAGGAGCCGCAGTGGCAGCAGGAGCCCTGCTGGCATGGGCACCCGCCGCTGTGGTGGCCAAAGCGTGGGAGGTCTGCTTCCACCTCTCTCCTCTGGTGGGTGGCTGGTGGATTCACTGGGGTTTTTTAAGGGCGGTTTGCAGAAGTGCTGGGCAAATCCCGGTGGCGTTAACTAAAAATCCAGCTTGAGACGTAGGGCTGTCAGAAAGGGTCAGGGGCGTCGTTCTGGGTTCACTCAAGTCATGGAGAGGTTTTGGGAACCGCGTCATATGCTGGTCGTGTTTTTTAGTGAGAAAGGAAAACACAAAAGAAAAGGGGGGGGGGGGGAATCAAAACCAAAGGCTTGACACAGATATTTCTCTTCTTTTTATTCATTTTCTTCCAATGTGCAAACCAAACTAAAGTTAAAAATAAATTGCTTCAGGTTTTTTTAAAACCAGGAAATCACGGGGAGAGAGAACAGGCCACTTGAGGGGGGGAATTGCTTCTTAAAAGAAAATAGATTTTTTTAAAATTATTATTATTATCTGTTTGCTTTTTTTTTCCCCCGCCTCTCCCCTGGTATATCCAGTAAACGGCTGAGCTGGCCCTTCCTCTCTGTCCAGTTCTGTTCTTACAGGTGAATGTGTGATGTTGCAATTTTTGGAAGCAGGGAGAAATTAATCATTTTTAGTAGCACTGATTAAAACCTCGTCCTGTCCTAACCACACTTTGTATGGTGTGCCGTGCCTTGAGGCTAACACGTGGCGAGAGTCCCAGGGCGAAGCCAGGCAGCTGCTGTTCCTGGGTATTGATGTGCTCCTCCACATCCTCACAGGGAGGAGCGTGTGGAAAAAGGTACCTGGGAAGCTGATGGAAAAAGCAAGGGGCTGTTGCAGGGTGGGTAGCAGTGTGTGGTATGCTGAGGCAGCTGAAGAAGTGAAATGCAGCTATTCCAGAACTAGCGATGCACCTTTCCCTTTTTTGTTAAGGACAAAATATACTATAAGCCCTAACTTGGCTCTCCTCTGAGCAAGCCCAAGGAATTCCGCTGATTGCTCTGGAGATAGGATACTGTCTTGAATACCTAGCCATGGCAATGTTAATTAACACACTTGTCTCAGATATAATTCACCCTCGAACCTGTATGAGCTAATCTCACTTTAAAGTTCACTCTTTACAGGCAAATATTAAAGCCGTATATACTTGGTATTGTACCCATACAGTAACATGTTTCAGATCTATTACTGAAGCTCTCCATTTCTTGCTTGTGCATTTTCCTGTTGCTTTCTGCAATCAGTTATACAAAAGCGATACAGCAATACATGGGCAAAATAAACAAATATCTCCAGTTGAGGATTATGTTAACAAGTTCAGTAATAAATGACAATTATTAGTCAATATATACAAATGACTTAATTCTTTTAACACATCAGGCAACACTGGAGATAAAGTATAACTTGGGAAATTGGTTGCATATTTCATTCTGAATAGAAGATGCGAAGAAAAATGTCAGAGCAAGCAAACACATCTGGCTCATTAACGTGATTATCTTTTCCCAGTAAAGAACCTCAAGCAGATTTGAACGGACACCAGAGCATCTCTATAAATCAGATTTAGCTCCCCACAGCAAGTGCTGGGGAAGCTGCCAAGCATCAGTTAACCTGTCCTTTGCAACGTTTCTCTCGCTGCTAATTCCAAAAACACCGGAGCGATTCACATGTAAAAAGGTTTCCATAGTCCCAAATACATCCTGCTTCCCAAACCTGATACTGGAACTAGGCATGGATTAATCTTCTGGCATCCAGTGAACAAATAGGAACTTAAGTCTCTGTAAGTAGTAAAATAGATATTTTACTGACTTAGGATGAATGTTGGCTTAAATGGAAGAATCTGTCCAGAGGGGAAAAATGCGGGCACATACGTGCATTATTGTATATATGATATAACATGAGGGTATTTGATTGACACGGGGAGTATGCTGTTGGCTAGGGAAGGCTTCTCTTAACGCATGTTGTAGGGGTGTGCACGTGGTCCAGAAGGCCTCCGGGGTTGGGATTTTTTTGCTGTTAATACGTATACATGTAGATCCAGCTCAGCAGGCTTTTAGAAAGGCTTTTGTAGGGACGCGTGTGTGGTCCCTTGACAGGGAGAAGGCGGTGAAGAGCCACCGGCTCCAAGAGCGTCTCGCCATGCAGCGGCTTTCCCATGGGATGAGTTAGCCCTGGGAGCTGTGGCTTTCCCTCTTGCATCAGGGGCTGGGAGAGGAAAGGGGATGCGCTTGGCATGTAACACAGCAAGGTCATTCGTCTGAAAAATTATTAGAAAGACTTTTTATTATCTATGATCCATACAAATGTCTTCCTCAGCAGAGGAGGAGCATCCAGCTAAATTATATCAATTCTCTAGGTCTGTGCACAACACCAACGGAAGACATTTAATTTCAGTCATGAGTGATAAAAAAGAAATTCAGCTCCCTGCCATGGCTTAGGACAGCATCTTGCTGAATTAGTCCGAAACTAGACCCGGCCTCTAAAATTTACTTTTAAAAAATTGACACGTGGAGATGTGTGGTCTCATGTGATGTTTCCAAAGGCAAACAGTACTATCTTTTCTAGTCCCACCTGTGCACCTCACCGCCTGGCAGGAGCTGTGAGATCTGGCTTGAGCAAAGCAGCCACGGGCGCTTGGAGCCGAAAGGAACAACTGCGTGGAGGGATGTGGGTGGAGGGAAGCAGCTGATCACCGGTCTTGCTGGGGATGCTCGTCTCACCCCATCGCAGCACCTGTAATGGCAGGGACTCCCCTGCCTGCAGGGGGTATTGCGATGGGGTACCCATCAACACCCTCACTTAATGACAGCACATCCTTTATGTGCAGCCTGCTTGCAAAGTTTCACTGAGCTTTGGCTATTTGGAAAATCTCTGGGTTTCTGCGGGTAGGATAGCTGGCATAAAAAGAATGACGCTGTTATTCCTTCAAACACTTAGCTTTAAATTATCTTCTGTTTGAAAATTTTAAAGCAAAAACATTAACTCAAGCCTAACTGAGAGGAGGTGCTGCAGGTTGGAGGCAGGACACTTTTCACATGCATCAGAGATACTGACTCTTTACCAGCACGTAAGTGGGACTCGTTCCTCCCTCGCTGCGGAGACAGGGCCAGAACTGCCACAAACCAGAATTTTTCCAGTGTTTTCTGTTCTTGTAAGTTTCTTAAAAAGCCCTTATGTGATACAGAAGCTGAGCAGAGTTCTCATATCTTGGGATTTCTTACTATAACTTCCAGGCTAGTTTTGCCTAAATCCTCATTTTCTTCCCCTGTTAAAGTGCACCTTTACCCGGGAGAGGATCTAAGCGTTTGATACTTAGGCTTAGAGTCACAAAGGCGTGTAGGGCTTTGTGTCCCTCTGGTTTTTTTTTTTTTCACGTGTCGTAGACTTTTGTGAATTCAATCACTGCTTAAACATAGTGTTTATATAATAATTTGAAATTTTTATTATTTATATAATAATTCCGCATTAAATATGCACTTGTAGCAAATTTGCATGGGGAAATGTAGTGATTCTTGGTGTAGGAGTGCCTGCGGGGTCTCCAAGGGTGTGGAAGGAGCGGGCAGAGCTCTTCCTGCAGGGACTGTCCTGCCTGTGCGTGTGGAGGGGATGCCTCCTCCATCTCTGCCACGGCGGTGCCCCCGCTCTTGCCCGGACTACGCCGGCTGTCCCATCTGCGCGGTGCATTTGAATGCCTTGCACATGAGGTTCTCATGGAGGGTAGCAGGTGAGATGCCACAAATGGTGTAACTATCTCGGTCGGCAGAGCGGGGGACAAGCTCGGTGCAGGGCGTGAGCTCCCTGAGCGGGTGTTGCTGCTGCAGCACGTGCTGGTATGTGGCTCAAGTCGCTCCTCAGGTCCAGCCCCAAGTGATCTGCCTGTGCAGAGCAGCCTGGCTCCATCGCAGTCCCGCACCCTTTCCTCCTGGCTTCATCCTCCGCCATGCCGAAGGGAGGGAGAGGAAGGGCTGTAAAGGCAAATAACCTGCATTTCTAGGAAGCAGAATAATAGGCATGCTGTAGGAGCCGTTGTTAAAGCTGAGGCGCTGCTATTCCCCTCTTCTTCAGCCTGCGGATGCTGCGGGTCCCTGCAACTCACCCCCCCACGTGTGGGAGACACTGTTAACTGGCTTCTAGGAGATGGTGTCCAGGGCAGGTCCCAAAGAGCCCTGGGTTTGGCGAGTTGGGTGTGTTCCCTTGGCTGAGCATCCCGGTACCGGGGCTGGCGTGCAAGCAGTGGGTCCTTAACCTCCAGTGGATCCTGGGAAGACCGGGGGGAATAGCTCTAAACCACGTTTAAATAGGGAGTGGGGGGGGAGGGAGAGGGGAACATTTATTAACATCTAATCCTGTTAAGATTTTCTACACCATATGTCTGAGCAACAGAACATGTGAAATGTGTGCTAATTACTCCTGCCTGTGTCATGTGTGTATATTTTATATGCAGTCCCTGACCTTTTTGTTAATAACTTCACATTATATTCATTGACCTGAAACAAATTGAATTCAGTGGCACTCACTCAAGAATTGAATTACATAGTCTTCTTAATTGGTCTCTTATTTAAATGTGGAAAAGTAACAGTTTACCACCTGTAATTTTTTTTTTCCCCTTAAGAAATTCCTGCAGAGAGCACATGTGCTGGGGCTGTGTCCAGGGTGCAATTATCACGGAAAACCCAAGCCCACCGTGTGCTGCGGAGCGGAAAATCCCCTACAAAAGTTTTGTCCCTCCAAAGCGAAACCACTTGTAAAAGTCTATAAAAGCACCCGAATAATCTCCCCTCCTCGGGGGAAAGGGCAGCACCTGGGGCAAGCTGCCCCCCAGCTCCCGGGAGCCCCCAGGCCGGGTGAGCATCTCTGCTCAGCGCCGTTCCCCATGAGCTGCCTGTCCCCCACCTCTGCCAGGTCCCATCCCAGCTTCGTCATCCGCTCCCGAGCGCAGAAAGCCAAGGTGGGGAGGTGTGGGGTGCCTTGCTTGCCGGCGGCTGTCCTGGGAATGCCAACCCGTGGAGGAGATGGGGCCAGCTGAAATTTCTGCCTTGCTTTTATTCTTCCAGTGCCAAGTTAATTGCCAAAGCAGCAAAGAGGAGACTTACTCTTTACTTACTATATTTAACTTAAAAATGCAAATGTTATTAGTGTCCCGATCATTGATAAGAGTGCCTTTGTGCCATGCTTTAACCCCTATTAGGGGGGATTATGAGAACGTATCCACATTGGCATTTTCTAAGTGTCACTATGACAGCACTTGCTGCACAAATGCCTGGCTGTCACACTGAGGTTTATCACTAGGTTTTTTCCTCCGAATGCAGACTAATAAGCCCAGAAATTACAATTGCCTCCCTGCCGAATCTGTGATAGGCGGAAATAATGATATCAGTGCCCTGCTAATCTCCTTGCCTCCGCGCTTGGCACCATCCTATTGAGTCACCTGTCATACGCCGCTTTGATGAGGCGAATTCAATCTCTCAGCTATAATGACAATGGAGCCATTTTAATGTTTGGAAATGATTATGTGAAGGTTTCTCTTTGCTCTGTCTTGGCAAGCAAACCAGGTCAATGTTCAGGCTGTGTCTCCTGCCGACGCTAACGACTTGGAAGGAGCCAGGCTGTATTAAGTGAATATGCCAAGTTATTAGACAGGAGATGCTGAAGGCAGCTTCGTGGGGGGGGAGACTCTTTTTATTTCCTTTTTCACAGCAAAGCACGAGCCTGAGGAGATGTTTTATACGTGTGAGCATCTCGCACGCCTACGTGGTCCCCAGCAGCGGCATAGCGGGGTGCATGTGCTCCGCATGCTGCACGTACGCAGCTGCAGGCACCTCGCAGCACCCCTGGGTGACCCCAAGCACACGTGCCCCGTGGCCGCCGTGTTATCCTCGGTGCTTTGTACGCTTTTCCAGCGCTAGTACCAAGGCTGCTACTCCAGGATGGATGCGGGTGCATCCCCAGCCCTGACAGCATAGTGCTACGTGCACAGCTTGGTCCTCGGCAGCTTGTTGGGTAAAGCATGATGCGACAGCGGGCAAGGCACCCCCTTGTCTCACGGGGCAAAGCCCGGTGCGTGCTGGCAATGCTTGGCCATGCCAGCAGGCAGCTGGTTTGGTGCTGGCGGGTCGTTCCCATGTACGTTCAATGCACCACGTTGGGTAACTGTAGTTAACGTGCCTGTACTGGAGGGCAGGGCTGGCTGCTGAATTTGCCTTCAGAAAAACCTCCAAGCTCTTGAAGAGGGTGTCTGCTGCTCAGCATTGCTGGGTAGGAGCTGTGCTGATTTTGGCTTATCTTTATTTACCAGCCCAAAGGACAGATGAATAGCACTGCAGCAGGGGCTGGAGCAGGGGTGCTGCCTTGGGGCACCACAGGAGCAGCCAAGCAAGCCATGAATGGGCCATCGCCTGGGGTGTCATCTTTTTCTCTAAAAATTCAAGCTCAAAGCAACTTCGCCTTCCTTGAACTGCGATTCGTCATGAATTGCGAAGATAAGAAACTGTGCCCAGGTAGAAGAAAAACCTTTCTGCCCAGCCCGTTGTATGCAAAATGCACTTGTGAATCTCTGTGTGTGCACAAGAGGCTGCAGGGAGCTTAAGGTCTGTCTAACTTTAAAAACCAAGCACCAAAACCTGTTAGAAGACACGGTTAGTCCCTCCAGTCTGTTCATGTGTTGGGTTAATAAACGGGGAAGTGAGCGGATCTGCTGCCAGAGGGATGGTGAGGAGATGCATGCTGGGGGCAGGCCAGGCAGTGATGGAGAGAGTCCCACGAGGTGTGGGGTGTCACACGCGTGATTCCTCCCTGTCTGTTGATTTCAATTACTTTTGTGGTAGAGAAACTGAATTTCTTCCCTCCTCGAGTGGCTGTGTCTCTCATGTCAGTGGTCTCTGAAACCAGGTCTCACCCTAGGTGCATAGCGTGTTGCCGTTAAATACGAGCTGAAACGCTTTCTTTACTTATTTTAATGTAAAAGGAAAATAACTACATTTCTTCAAGCTGTCGGAGGTCCTAAATTCATGGGGGAATGCATCTTCAGACTTAATGAGGGTTTAAAGTCATCTTGGAGAAGCATCTCTCTGGCAAGGTCATTTGGGATGTGGGTGACATGGATATGGCCCGATCCTGCAGAGACACGAGAGTCCCGGCTGGAAGCGGTGCTTCTCGTGCGGTCTCCGTTGCTGTCCCTCCGTGCGAGGCTGCCCCGGCTCTCAGCCCGTCATCTGGCATCAAGGTGCAGTACCCCCCCGGGGCCGGGCAAGGGGATGCTGCACCCGGCGGGCCAGGGGCTTTTCTTCGTCATCTTCCTGCTGGCATCCGCTGCCGGGTTATTAGTATTTATTAATATGACATTAATTTTCTGAAATCTTGACCAACTCTTTCTTTGATAAGGGAGGAATAAAGAAGTAGAATTTTAGATGTCAAGCTTTTATTAACGCAAATGTTCAAGGCCACCGCTGGATGGATATTACAGGCTGCTTTCACTCTGCTCTTCAGTTTATGAAAAGCAATTGTTTAGCTGTATAGAGAGTATAGAGCGGAATCAAATTGACCTGTGTGATACAGAAAGTAGCACTGAGCCCATTTAACTAAGGGTCCTTTGAAAGAAATCTTTTTTATTATAGATGAGTGCTGAAATTATTTCAAGGAAGTGATTATCTGTCTAATAATTTTAAATGCATCAGTGACTTCCACATATAAAATTAAGGCAGCAGATTTGGAGATAGGCTTAACAGACGGCAAGCAGCACGGTGACACAAATGCTCGGGGCCGTTCCCCCCGGTAATTATTTTGAGGGATGCTCCTGGTAGGAGCCCCGCCCTGTGCAGTCACTCTGGTAGGGATGAAGTTGGTGGGGATGGATGCTTGGATGGGATGGATGCTTGGATGATGTTGGTTTGGGGTATGGGTGTCCTCTGGTTTTGGTTACATCCTTGCAAGCCCGGGGGAGCCCAGCTCGGGGCTGGCTTCGCCCCGCACATCTGGGCAGCCTTGGGATGCACAAGCCCCACGCATGCCTGCGTAGCAGGGGGCTCGGCGCCGCCGCCCCCCCACACACCCCCACATCTCCTTTAATTAAGGCAGCCAATCTAATTAGGGCGGCGNACCCCGCCCCCCCCCCGCCGCAGCCGCCCCGTGGGGGCGCATCAAAGCCCGCGTGGGGTGCGCATGGGGGGCGGCGCACGGGCAGCGCAATTACCCAAGTTAAGAAAACATCCCTGTAATTAGCAAGGCAACTCTAAGCACAAGGAATGGAAATTAGTCACAGCGCAATAAATTAGTCGGTGCATATATTACGTGCCGTGAGCACCCCGGGGGCCTCCTGTTTGCAAGGCTTTGGTTTGCAACCCCATGCCTCTCAATAAAGCATTCATCCCTAGGTGATTATGTTCCAGCAAAAGGAGTTTTTAACTGAATTACAAATTTTCTTTTCTAATTCTTCTGTAGGCAGAATTGGGATCCCTCACTTTTTTTTCTCTCTCTCTTTTTTTTTTTTTTTTTTTTTTTTTTTTTTTTTTTTTTTTTTTTGAAGGTCTGGGGAGCAAAGCCACTTCCCTCCCCCTTCAGCTAATAATTAATTTTCAGCTTTTCAGGGTGCTTCAAGATCCTGCATTGTTTGCTTTAATTAGGAGCGGTAGTTAAGGAACTATTTCAAAATCCCTCCCCAATTTTGAACTATTTTAGCTGTTGTTTCTTTACTGGGGGAAGAAAAGGGGAGGGCAAAGCAGGAAATTGGACTGTAGCAGCACATAACATTTGCATCAAAATAATACAGCCGGCAACAGAAAATCACAATCACATCACTCAGAAGGAAGGAACAGAATACAAATTAAAGGAATAATGTAAATTTTTTGCCATTAAGCTTCAATGACCATTTGAAATGGTGCAAGGCACAAAGGTTTTGATGAGCATCATCCAGTTTGATTATTCATACTTGTGCTTCTGCTTGAATTAAAGTAGGAGTGCTAGAGGCTGTTAAAGCAAAATATTTGAATTGGTAGTGAACTCTCACCTTTACTTGCATCCATTTACTTTTCAAATGAATACCAGATAAGTTAGTGCATTTTATAATCGGCCTGTTTTCCAGTGAGTGCTGTCATTACATACCAATTTCTTTTAGAAGTGCTTCCTAAGAAACATTAAATACTTACAAATAAGGATCTGTCCATCACCGGCAGCAATCCTATTTGAGCAGCGTTAGGCGACTCAGGCAGGTTGCGTGCCCTCCCTTTGATGGTTGTGTGCACGACTTCTCTGGCCAACGTGCGCGGCTGCTGCTCGTGTTAAACCCTGCTCGTTAGCTGCCCGACAGGCTCTGCTCCCCACCGGGCTCCGCACAAACACCCTGCCCATTTGCAAACACCCGGCCAGTTTGCAAACACCCTGCCCGGCCGACGCGTGCCCTTGCCTTGCTGCTTGTGGGGGGACCTGCTCTCAATCTAAAGAGTAGTATTTTGTTTCATTTTATCTATGTTTTTTAATTTAATTTTATTTTTATTTTATGTAGGTAGTATCACCATCTTCTCTGAAAAACAGAGCTGGGTCCACAGCCCACAGAGGCACACGTCTGAAA
The DNA here is from genome assembly GCA_013389945.1 of Fregata magnificens. Taxonomy (NCBI): domain Eukaryota; kingdom Metazoa; phylum Chordata; class Aves; order Suliformes; family Fregatidae; genus Fregata; species Fregata magnificens. The sequence continues at coordinate 20,782 of WAAD01043146.1, read as the reverse complement.
GGAGCCTGGTTTCGAAGGGAAGAGCTGCCCGAAGCTCGGGGAAGGCCCATAGCAAAGGCTGAGCCAACTGGTCCCACCGATGGAGGTGTCTGGGGCACAGGTGTTGCAGAGTCGTGCACAGGAACATCCCTGGCTTTAACTAGCCAGATTTTCCATCAGCAGGTAGGAAAAGAAAGAGCATTTTGTCATTCAGAGGTGTAGCTGCCCACGGTCAGGAGTTATCCCTCGACTCCTGACCTGCAGGGTGGCATGGCATGGGGACATCCTTTACTGGGGCCGGGGCGGCAGGACGGCAAATAGTGATGGATGCAGAGAAAAAGGAAGGAGCATTAAGAAAAGACAACGTGGGGTAGCAGGAACTAGCCCAGAGACACTTCCCTCGGGGCCTGATTCTGACTAGCTTGAAGATGCTGGCAAGTTTGCTGTTTACCTAAATGAGAGCAAAACTGGCCAGATGTTTGCTAACTATGAGCTAAGAAGATATAGTAGGATTTTAAGATTGAGCTTTTTTGAAAAGAAACATATTTTAAATTAACTTATGCTTTCTTCTTTAAGAAAAAACCTTTCCACGTATTCTAGTGGTCAGATTTCAGATTGCTTATATGCAAATACTCGTCCAGATTTATAAACAGAGACAAGCCAGCCCTGGGAGTTTATCAGCTTTGTGTGTGTTAACGTGCGCACGCAGATCTAGCAGATTACACCGAGTTACTAATAGTGTGGCTCACTCCTTAATAAAAAGTTTAAAAGGCAGTCTTGGGCTAGGTGGTGTATTTAGCTTTTCCAGGGAGTTGCAGGGGCTGCTGGCACCGGCTGCTGCTTCCCACGTGTTGCACCCACACTAGGAACCTGNATCCCCTCATCCAGATCATTGATGAAAACGTTGAACAAAACCGGCCCCAGAACCGAGCCCTGGGGAACACCGCTCGTGACTGGCCGCCAACTAGATTTCACTCCATTCACCACCACTCTCTGGGCTCGGCCATCCAGCCAGTTTTTTACCCAGCAAAGTGTATGCCCATCCAAGCCGTGAGCTGCCAACTTCTCCAGGAGAATGCCGTGGGAGACCATGTCAAAGGCCTTACTAAAGTCCAGGTAGACAACATCCACAGCCTTGCCCTCATCTACTAGGCGGGTCACCCGGTCATAGAAGGAGATCAGGTTGGTCAGGCAGGACCTGCCTTTCATGAAGCCATGCTGGCTGGGCCTGATCCCCTGGTTGTCCCGCACCTGCCCGGTGAGCTCACTCAAGATGAGCCGCTCCATGATCTTCCCCGGCACCGAGGTCAGGCTGACTGGCCTGTAGTTCCCCAGCTCCTCCTTCCGGCCCTTCTTGTAGATGGGCGTCACATTGGCTAGCTTCCAGTCATCCGGGATCTCCCCCGTGGACCAGGACCGCTGATACAAAAGGCAGCCTTCTCGCTTACTGTTCAAAATCACTGCAGCAAAAGCCTTTTGCTGCCTTCAGCACCCATTATGAAAGAGATCTGCAGGGCTGGGCCAAGGAGTTGAAGGAATTTTAATATTCTGATGCACTTTTTCACTGCGGGAAGGAGCTGTTGGCCGTGGGGTTTGGGAAAGCCCAGAGGTTGTGGGGCAGCCCGCTGCTGCAAGGAGAAAAACCCCAGGTCCCTATTTTCCCATCTGTGTTTACAGTCCTATGCTGGTGATATCTATGAGTTTTTCTTGCCAGTCATTTGTATGTCTTGATCCCGAGGCTTTGGCCAGCCTTGGGCCAGGTTTGATGGCTGACTGAAGGCAGGACCTGTTTTTACTCCCCGGTGGGTGCTGGCTGCAGCCCACCGGAGCAGGCAGGGCTCTTTAGCAAGCGCTGCTGAGGCACCGTGAGCTTAACTTTGCTGTGCTGCCCTGGGCGTAGCAGCTTATTCCTAATGAGCACTGAACTGGTGATCCCGCTCAGATACATCCTTCAACTCCATCCACTTAGAGATGTCAGCAGAGCTGGCAGCGCCAGCAAGGATGATGTCGGTGACCGTGGAGGGGGCATTGGACAGCAATTATTTTACTTTTCTGTTCTGGTGTGACTCAAGGAGCCCCACATGCTTTGGTACCCACTGCACAGTTAAAGCGCAGCTGCCAATGTGGGGGTCTCGCTGCCGTGGACCCGGTGTTGCCTCCCCAAACTCCCTCCGACCTCGGCAGCGTGCGGGCAGGGTCCGCTCCTGCCTGTCCGGGGCGGGTCTGCCCCTCCGCATGGGTTTGCAAACACCCCGCTGTTGGACAAACCGCGAGCTGCAGGATGTTTTACCCTGGTTCANGGGGGGGGGGAGCGGGAATCGATGCAACTACACATAAAAAACAAACCTGCGTTTTAGCAATTTTAAAGCAATCCATCAGAAGCTAATGAAGGCCAGGTTATTTAAATGATAAAGGACGGGGAATGAATGCATACCATTGTCTCTGCTGCTTTTTCCAAGGTGATCTGGGTTAAAACCGTGCTCTCAGGGTTAATTTTGAGCTGCTTTTCTTTTAAAAATGTTTTTTTCCTTATTGACACAGGGGGTTTGATTTATGTAACATCCATAACAATTCCCAGATTTCTGTAGATTACAGGGTTATCCCCATGAATGGCTCTGCTGGCAGAGGGATGGGGTCTTCCCCAGCGCAGGCTCGACGCCGACCTCCTGCCCCGCACTGATGGGGAGCGCAGGGTCCGGCCATCGCCGATCGCCCTCCCGCTCCCCCAGTGCCTGCGGCTCTCCACTTCCCTCTTTAATTAAGGATGCTTAATACACAGCGCTCTGGGGTGTAATTAAAAACAAATAAAATAACAAGACAGCATGGAGAAGTGCAGCCCTGCTCTTTCCTTCCACTTTTTCCCCTTCTCTGTCTGTTTTTTGTGTCACCTTTTCAGCCCCCCCCGGGGACTGTTTCTGGGGACCACCAGCACCAACGCTGCGGGAGCCCAGACCTGCTGCCCCCCTTCCATCCCCCCTGCAAGGGGGGAGCAGGCATCCATCCCATGCATGTAGGGGGTCACATCCGTGCACGTGAGCCTGGTGGTGCCATGGGGTCTCTCCTGTCCCCAGCAGTAGTTTAATAGACCGGCTGAAAAAGAGACCAGACCGGGGTCCAGCTCTCCAAAACAGGTCTCCTAAGCCTGAAAGACCCAGTCCTGGGGACCGGGAGCGATGGCTGCCACCCTACCAGCCCTAGGCGGTGGCAAATCAAGGCTCTGACCCCTGAACATCCTGAGCTTTGAAATGCATCTGTGATAACCGGGAGGTTTTCCTTGTGCGTCAGTGCAGGGGCACCAGGCCCAGGAGTAGGGGACAAGACCAAGGGTGGGATGCCAGCAGTCAAGGCAGGTGAGGGAAGGTGCTTCTCTGCACTGCTGCCTCCCGTGCATGCATGCAGGACCAAAGAAAGCCTTTGGGAAGACTTGCTACCTTGGGCTTGGCTGCTCCAGATTAGTAATCGCTCTATACTTATTTTTTTTTTCTTCCCCTCTTTGGGTTTTCTGCTGCTTCTTCCCTCCCCAGCACTTCAAAGCTCCGCTGTCTTTCCAGGCACTTTACCACGTCCTTGTTATCTGGACGCGAACTCTCCTAAGCCGCCCCGTTGTCTGCTGCCGTGCGTGTGGGCAATCACAAATTTATGACGATGCCGAGACTTTGGGGGGAGAAAGGCGAGCGCGTTTCTGCCACAAACCGCTGCTTTCAGGGATCATTCCACTCGACTGGCTGAGAAGAAAGCTGCTCTGATAGAAACTATGTTATAATAGTTGGGAACTGGATAACAATGCCCTACCGAAGGACCTGATTTATTCTAATATGCCAGCGCGGGGAATTGGTATGCACCAAAGCAGAAAATGGAGCTGGCTTTTCAGAAGTGTTTAAAATCAAGCGGCTCTGGAGTCACCAACTGATTATTTAGGTAATCTTTCGGTGGCCAAGCAATCCCATCTCATTAAGGGCGGTGCTGTTCTGCAAAGCAAATATTGCACGTGATCAAAAATGAAGCTGCCTCTCCCCCATCGTCCCCATTAAACTTTAACTTTGCTTATCAGCTCCCCGCAAGGAAGCGCCGGCTGGAGGCTGCAAAGGTGCCGGTGCTACGCAGGAGTACCTGGGAGCGACTCGGGGGGAAAAAGTGGGGAAGTTTAAGAGCGGCGGCCTGAGTGATAATGAGAGGAATGACATATGTTATGGCTTTACTCAGAAATTAAGAACATCTGCCTAGGTTTGCTTTGGAAAGAAAGAAATGAGGGGGCTGCGTGAAAGCGAGGGCTGGGCATCGCTGCCCGTGCTCGGCTCGAGGGATGGGAGAGTGGCATCGGGTGACACAGCCACCAAAGGAGCGCTACTAGAATAGGCCTACCTCGCCACGTCTGGGTGTTAGACATGGGCACCCCCCACAGGCACCCCGTACCTCTGCATCGGTAGGGCTGCGGTGCAAGCACGTGCATCCCCTCGCTCTTTCATGTCTGTATCCCATAGGTGGGCATGTAACCTGATATTACTGATGTGTTACGGAGCAGCACGTATAATTTGTGTGCACGTTTGCTTTTCCCCAGGGCTTTTACCCCAGTGGAGATACAAGGCCTGGCAGAAAAGCGTCCACTTGCAGAGGGCAGCGACTCCAAAGGCATTAGCCAGGACGAGCTGCTCTGTTCGCTGGGAAGGGGAGAGGAGCTGCCACCAGCTCAGCATCCACCCCCAGCACACGTTCTTGGGACACGTTTCTGGTGCGCACATCTCATGCTCAGAGGTGCCATGCCACTACCTCAGACCAGCTTATTCTGCAGGGGGAAAAAAAAAAAACCCACTTGTGCAGGGAACAGCGCTCCCCCATCCTCGGGGGCATGGCTTACAGCTGCCCGCTGCTCCGGGAGCAGCAGAGGAGGGATGGGCAGCAGGCGGGAGGAACGGCTGCCGGTCCAGAGTGGCGTTAGTTCCTGCAGGCAGGTCTCTGCTGGGAAGAGTCATCTCCAGCCCAGGTAATTTCTCAGTCTCTTACCTCGGTTATTTTGAGGGAAAGGGATTGCGCAGAGTTTAAAAGCAAGCCTGAGCATTGCTGATGTTGCTACTGAAGGAAAAAGAAGTGAGGGAGCTGAGAAATGCTGTCATGAAGAGCTGAGCGGGGATGATGTGTGATGGTGTGTGCTGGGAAGGGCTTCTTGGGCTGAGGGATGTCAAGGAGACATCCTGGAAGGGCTGGATGTCGGGTTTTGTTCAGGGAAGTTTTGCCATAATACGTTTTGACGGGTTTGCAATTGGTCCTATGGAGGCCGACAATAAGGACGAGGAGAAAATCCGCCCCCCCCAGCACCCGCGTGCCGGCGGTGACCTGCCGCTCGGCCGATGCGGGGAGATAAGTGCTGCCAAGCTGTCACTCTTCCCGGCCGCATCTGCAGTTATTCCGTCTCAGTAGTGAGAAGAGCCGGGGCTGCACCTCGCGGGGCTGCCTGCCCGTCGGCAGGGTCTCCACCCTTGGGGAATTTAGAGAATTAGTTTAATTCTGGGTCTCCAATTTGGTTTTCTAGTGGAGGAGGTGAAGGCCATCGTGCAACCGGCTGGTCCATGGGACCTCCTAAAGGCAGTGCATTGCCCGGCGTGGTACACATCGTCCAGTTACTCCCAACAGCATCCCAACTGGATCCTGTTTTGCAAAGCCATGTTTTACAATTATTCGGACACCAATTCACCCGGACGCTAAAAAGCAATTATTGCATAGTTTTTTGTTACTCCGTTTTCCCCGGCGTACTTTGTGCAGCTGGAGTTGACTTATGCGATAAATGGACGAGGTTCAAAAATATGACTCCTCTGAACTTTTTAACCTTACACGAAAGGGAGGAATTCTAAGAGCAATGGATAAAATTCAATTAACTGAGATGACAGAAAATAATCTACTAAGCGAATACATCAGGCAATTGGAAGCTTTCATACCTTTCAAAAAGGAAATAACCTATTTCTTTCCTTGTTATCTAATGACACAGGAGTTTATTTCTCTGGAAGCAGTTACAAATCTACCTAATGGGGCCTAAATGCTGTTGCCAGGCAATTAGGGGTTTATTGTGTGGCTAATTCTTTCATTTCCCTCACTGGTGATTGTCATTACAAAACGCAGGACTCGCGAGCTGTCCCCTCAGCCGAGAGCCTGTGTTTACAGCTAGGCACAGGCGCGTGCACCTGTGTATACGTCCACGCACGTATGCACGCATATAGCTCCGCGTGTATATGTGCGCATTTGCACGGCCGTGGTTTACAGTGAGCGACGTGGCTCGTGCATCGCCTTTCAAATCGCCTGTTCCCCTGCCCGTACCGGTTAGCCCTGTCCGTAAGGCCGCCCACAACAACGTCCTTCCCGCGCCTGCGTCACGGAAACATTGGGTTCCCTGTGCACCACTGCCCCTATGGCAGCAGGGGAATATAGGGGAGGGAGGGCGCAGGCTCTGTGCTTGGTGCACGATGCCCGCAGCCCCCAGCGCCAGGGACACGCCTGGCCACCGGCTGCGGCAGATTTTCAGGGGGAAGGGGCTCCATTTCTTTCCCCAGTTGACTTCTGCGTTTGTCACTGCGGCCAACGGTGCAGGCAACTGCAGAGGCCTGGCACGCGGTCGATTTGATCCCCTCCTCGCTTGTTATCTGTCTTGCAAACTGCCTGCCTTGGGCCCCAAACCTCAGCTCTGTCTCCAGAGGCTGGTGGGGACGGCGGGCAGCTTGGCCAGAGGGCTGGGACAGCGCACGTTGTCCCTCGCCCATCCCTGCCTCCTTCGGAGCGGTGTGGGCTGCTTGCTCCAGAGCCCATGCTGGTCCCCTCTGGGGAGAAGGGGCAGCCGGGGGCTGCGGGAGCTTTCCGGGGGAAGGTGCTGGCTGTGACTTTACAGCCAGAAATTATTTTAATTTTTCTCACTGAAATATTTTACTTTGCTGAAAGATAAGCGTTGGCCAAACCGGACATTTTCAGGGAGCAAACTTGCACAGGGCTGTGGACACACGTGGCTCCTGCAGATGGGCATTGCCGGCTGCTGAGCAGCAGGGACCAGGGCTGGGGTGGGCTCTGCAGCCCACAGCCCCCAGCGAAGAGGGGAGAAACCCTTCCTGGCAGCGGGGAGGTGCAGCGTGCCTGGCAGCGCCGAGCCTGTGCGAGTGCTGGCGCTCGGTGAACCTGGCCGCGGCGGGCAGAGGATGATGCTGGCGGCGGAGCCTTCCCTGGCCCCTTGGGGTTTGGGTGCCGCCGTCCCCGCAGCCCTCCGTGGATCTGCCAGCTGGGGGCACGCTGAGACAGTGGGAGAGCCGCTGCTGCGCCACAGGCTCCCACCACTGCCGTGGGCGCTCGCCGCCAGCATCCCCCCCGCTCGCCGAGCCCCCGCCGAGGCATCCTTCCGCAGAGCATCCCCCGCCTGCACCGCCCAGCATTAGACCGTTTTCTCTTTTTTAATGATACTACCGCTCAGTTCCCCTGTAAGTTGCTCTGGCAATAACTAGGGATTGCTAATTAAAAATACCGACAGGGTACAAGCTTTGGCTGAAATATGGCATTTGGCCTTTCAAGGGAACGGTGCTACAGCTGCAAACTGGCGGTTTCCCGCTGAAAAGCTTCTAGCCAAAAGACCTAAAGGCAGAGCTATAGAAAGATGAGCCTTTCTGGTGGGCAGCAATGAGACCACAAATTGGTGAAGGAGCAAATGCAATTAGTGCAGTGCCCAGGAGCGAGCAGGGAGGGACGGGACGCAGGACCTGACAGCCACCAGTGCCTGCTGCGCCGCACCGCAGCCCAGCAGCACGGGAAGCGCCAGCCTTGCAGAGCCGAGCTCAGGCCCTGTCCCAGCGTTCGCTGGCTCAGCCTGTGCCCGGCGTGAAGTCCCTCACCGAGGCAGCAGGCCAGCCCTCAGGCTGGGAAGAGGGATGCTCCTGCACAGTTCCAGCCCCACCGTGCCTTCCAGGTGGGAAGGAGGAGGTGGGCGCATGGCTGGGGGGGCCCGGGGGTCTCTAGCTCAGGTGTAATTCAGTCCCAGGTGAGCATCAGCAGGCGCAAATGGCAAAGTTATTTAAGCCAGCCCGGCTGGCAGGACGGGGCTAGTCTGAGCCCCTTTCCTGGGGGTAACATGGCTATTGTGACCTCGTCCAGCGCTCCTGGGGACTGTGGAGCTGCAGGGCTGTGCTGCTGTGTTTTGTATGAGGTAGGGGAACACGCCAGCAGGGCTTTTGCTGGGGGGTTCCAGCAGGCTTCAGGGGGTGCGTGAGCACCGGAAGGTGCTGCTGGTGCTGGGAAGCTGTATGGGCAAAGGGCAGGAGGGTTTGCAGCGGTGCTGGGAGCCAGGGTGCGTGTAGCAACTCAGACGTCAGGAATGGCAAGCCCTGCTCCTTAATCCAGCGTGCGCGTACATGGCTGAGCAAGCTCTGGAGGCAGAGCATGTGTCCCTCACACGTTGGAAGCAGCAGGAGCCCTGGCCTAGAAGCTGGTTAGAGGCTCTGCTCGAGCTGGTGCTGGTGGGGGCCCTCCCGCACCCAGCCCCGGTGCAGAGCGCTTCTTGTCTGGCCTTCAGCGGCGGGTTGGCCACCGCTGCTGGAGACAGGTAATGGCAAAAGCGGACACAAGTTTTGCAAAATAAGCTGGAGGAGGGGGGGAATAAAAGCCCTCCGGCTGCAGCCAGCCAGGCCTCCTCTCCGGATGCTGAGGCTGTTCTCGCGGGTGGCAATGTGGAGCCCTGATGTCCCCTCGGGGTTCCTCGCAGCTGCCCATGCGATGGTGGTGCTAACCTCGGTAATGCCTGGGCCAGATCTATCCCCCGCGGCTGGCCATGCCTCCCTGGGAGCCAGCAGCAGGGCTCAGGACGGGGGGAGCAGCAGCCGGAGCCCCCGGGCGCCGGCGAGGAGAGCACGATGCTGCGATAACGGGCTTGCCTTATCGCCTTGGAGTGAGCTGTATTGTGGCGGAGAAAGCCCGTCAGCCGTACGGAGGACTGAAATAACAACCGTTATCTCATCATCTATTGACTGTCTTCTGTGGCTTACCGTTCTAAAAGGTGAGAGCGCTGTTTGAGGAATTAATGTAGCTACACAGAGGTATTTAAGGCCAGGGTTGCTATTACCAGTTGGGAAGTGCTGCGTTAATGAGACGATACTGCAGCAGCACGGGGAGGGGGAAAGTGATGCTCGGGAGCCCAGGAGCATGTGCGAGGGGAATGAGCTGTTTCGGAGAGGCTTCGGGCACTCTGCTTGGCTTGCCTGCTGGTGCCGCTCATGACAGTGAAGTGCTTCCTCTCCTAGCGGCATCCAGGATTTGGGAGCCGGGGCTTATGGCATTTAAAAAAAAAAATAATAGTAACTTTGAAACACTTGGGCTATTTTTTTTATTTGCTGCCTGGTTGGCAGTTGAGGACTTCAGCATCCTTGCACATGCTAGCAATTTTCTTTTTAAAAAAGAAAGAAGAGCTGAGTTTCTCAGGAAGTGCTGCTCCAGCAACTGGGGATTTTGGGAAAGCCAACAAAATCCCAACAAAACTCAGCCCCCAGAGGGTGGGGTGAATTTAAGGGAGGCTTGTGTGAGCCCCGCCTGGGGAAGGCAGCTCCGGGAAGGAGGAGCAGGACAGGGCAGGGCGGAGGCAACCCAGGTTTCCAAAGCTGCGAGAGATCCATCCGTGGCTCGGGGATGCCATGTGTGAATTCGCAGACTTAACCTGCCCTCCTTCTTCCCGACTTCTGCCCATATATTTTTATCTCGTAATTACAGGCTGCTGTATGTATAGGGGCATTTAAAACACATGGAGCTGGCCCTGCAAACCTTTTCCAGGGCAGGGAAGGTTTGCTGAGTTCAGGGCCCATGGTATTGACAATGATGATTGAAAATAATCCTCTAAGTCAGTATTAGGGTCAGGCCTTCTGTGTAAATCTTTATTTAGGCACCAGAGACGTCTCCTTTTCAATGCCGTAGGTCGTAATAGCTCCTTTATAAAGTAAATGCATAGGGACTGTTAAGTCGCTGGATTATAAGGCTGTCACCTATACGTACTGAGCCTGCTTAGTCTAAACCTTCCTGAAACTTTCATTAAAAAATGAATATAAATGTTCAACGCATTCGTAACCCACCGAACTGGGCTGTTTAAAATACGGCTTTGCCCTGCACAAAGCCAGCGGGTGCCTCGGGGCCCAGCCAGCACCGCAGGGCCTGTGAGCATCCTCCGGCTGGTTTTGACCCAAGGTGGATCTGTGGCCGAGCACAGCAATGACAAGAGTTCAAAATCAGCTGGGCTTTAAAGTATTTTTAATTAAATAGATGTGAACAAATCCAAAAGTATTACCGGAGGTCCAGGCAGCAGCTTTAAAGCCGTCGTACTGCTCTAAAGCTCTGGGCTCTGAATTTGAATCTAGGGCAATTTTTTTTCTTTGAGTGAGTGGGACCATAAGCCCCGAATCCCAGGGCGATGCTTTTGGAGTCACTTTGCAGAGCAGGTCCCCTTTGGTCATCTTCTGCCAGCAGCGGGGACGGGGAGACCCTTCCCAGGGAGGTGGAGGTGTTGCAGCGGCAGAAGCAGAGCCCCCCCAGCCGTCCTGGGTGACCGCAGCAGGTCCCAGGGGCGTCCCCTCGTCCCCAGCAAACGGCAGGTGCTGCCGGCATCCTGCGCAGCCGGCTGGCACAGGCGATGCCGTCCGCAGGCTGGGCTCTGCCGGAGGCGTTGCGTGGCCGTGGCGGTGGCTCCCTGGGTGTCGTGGATCTCCCCCACCGCGGAGGAAGTGTTGTCAGCTCCTCACCCAGGCCCTGACCCGAGGGGCACCCTCCGCCAGCGCTTCCCCAGATCAGCCCCTGCTAGCAGGGGATGCTGCAGAAGAAAGCGGCTGTTAGGGTGAAATCTGCACCCCCTAAAACGCCGGGGTCTGGAAGGGAGGGTGCCTGGTAGCGGGGACCGGCCCCCGTCTCCCACCAGGTTTTCCCCCCGTATCAGCAGAGCAGTGTCGGTTTGATACACGCTACATTGCACAGCTTTCAAAGAGCACTTGCAATCTCCTTATCAGTTGCAAATGTTCAATACGCCCAGGTATATTAAGAGTGTGCTTAATTTCTTATCGTACTTTTCACTTCTTATTTTTTATTGAGGAACTTTCTTTTGTGGGAGGTTTTGTTTTGTGTTCTTTTGTTGTGTCAGTCTGCTGATAAAAGTGTGTCATGGATTGCATTGTGCTGTTAATTTTCCTTTTGGTATGCTTGCTACAGTGACTTATTTTGTGTCTGATATATTAGTTATCCAATTTTTGTAAGCTGATTTTAAATACGTTACTACGCAAACTCTTTTTACAGCCTGTGCAGCTTTTGATTATGAATGAGTGCAGAGATACACGCAGGAGTATTATTTATATAAAATATATAAGCAGGAAGAATCTTCATAAATCACAAAATGCTATTATCCTCGGGGTTCATGACAGCCATATCTTTTTTTTTTTTTTTTTTTTTAAAATGGAAAACCAGAATACATTAAACACCCCAGGCATTTGAAAGGGGCGTTTCAAAAACTGTACAACTGCTCTATTTATTCCATTTGTTTAGTAGGTAGCATTTAATATCTAAAGTCTGTTTTACACAAATAAATCTTAAAATTAAGATTTAAGTAAGAATTTATTGAGGGAGGCTACTGTATCTGCCTGTAGTAATATTACGGTTTATGACCTAAGGAATAGGGTATTTAATCTTGGAGGGAGAGCTTTCAGAAAGCTATTTTACATAAGGCTCCGCTGGTGATCTCGTGCCTGTTTGGGAGTATCTGCGTGTGTAGGAGCACGCACGGAGCACCCCTTGCTGAGAGGCTCTGCCGAGGCCGTGTCCGGACCGGGATGCTGCAGGAGGACCAGGACGCTGCAGGAGCATCGCTGTCCTGCGGTGGCACCTCACTAGATCCGTTACAGAAAACCCTCGCTTGGGTTGCGCTAATCAATAGCTGTGCCTAATAGTTTACTATACCGTTTAATTAAACAAATTTACCTTTTGAAGGAAAGTCCATTGCAAGCAATTTAGATTCTGGTGTATTGCAACCTTTTTTGAGGTTACTAGTGCTTTTAACCACTGTCTAAAGTGCATACAGTGTTAATTAGCATATTTAGGATTAAGTAGATTTACCATGCAGTAATCATTCTCTAATTCAGTAAGAACTATCTCTGGTGAATAGTGGACATTAATGACAGTTGCAAGAGCTTAGATATTACATAATCACTAATTACATTCTGCACAATTAGCGGAGACTCCTCAGTGTGAATCGCTAATGGCTGATTCGTGTCAGCAGCCTGTTCTGGCTGTAAAGAAATATAAACAGTCTGCATAATTTTCTGATGGTATTAGCATAGGGAAGGAGGTTATTAATGAAGTTGGGTGGCCGGGAGGAGCACTGATGGATGGGGCGAGCCCAAAGACGGCGTCACCCTGCCGTACCCTGCCTTGGTATAGACCTGTGCTTCACGATGGACGACGCCGGCGATGCTGCCTCTCCCGTCTAGTCTCTCAGCTCCCTTCAGGTGGTCGGAGGATAAAACTGGCACCTAACGGGCCCCTGCGGGAGGCTGGGGGCCATTTAATTACGCACTGGGTTGAGGGGTGCAGAACCGGCTCCTGCACCCAAACCTTCAGTCTTTAGAGATCTTGGGCTCAGTGCGTTGGTGAATAGTTGGGAACGATGCGCAGCCTGCTAGGGCAAAAGGAGAGGAAGACCAACTGACATGAAAGCGCTGGTTGGTTTATTTGGGGGTTTTTTTCCCCCTACTCAGTCTTTGGAAAATACAAATGCGATAGTTACTTGCATTACTGTATTTAGCAATTCCTTACTTTTAACCATTTTCTAAAACCATGAAAAAATAAAAAGGCTGAATTTCGCATTTACCCCCATCTTGCGTGATAAAGCTGACTACGTAGGGAGAGGGCCTTTCTTACTAGTTGAACACGACAAAAGGTTTGGACAAAAGTGAGGTGGCAGGCAGGCTTCACTTCTTTAAAGAAATAAATCTTTGCTCAATTGATTTTTAGTGATGTTTGGATCAGGTCCGTGGTTTCTTACAAGCGGAATTCAGCCTCCCACGTTTGTTGCGTGATTAAAATGAGGAATAGCGGTATTAAGCCAGTGGAATTGCTTTGGACAAATCCCAAACTGGAGACCAGCATTGGGCCCCTATACCTTTAGGTATTAGGTATTTTAAATTAAGATTGCATGTGGTTTTAAAAGGCATTGTCGGAGCAAAAGCAATTTAACAAAAGGCAATGTATCTGGCGACTACTCTTCTGCCTGCCAAGTGCTCTTCTCCGCGAGTGCATTGTAGGGATGGCAGATTACATCTTCTGAATATTTTTGTCTGTTGCTTGGTTCATTTTCATAATAATAACTTGCATCCTTCTATATCCTTTCATGTTGAAGGGTTGCAAACTATTATACAAACAGACCCACTCCTGAGATGCAGCCACCTCCGAGGGGAAAGATGGCAGCTCTCGGCAGCGGGCAGCAGTTTCGGGGAGTGGGAAGCGGCCGCCCTGGTGGGGATGCAGAGAGATAGTGAGCGCAGTGATCTCTGGACGGGGTGCCAAGGGGCTTCTGGGGAGCCCCTGTCTGCAGCGCACCCCACTTTATACCACCAGCGTTACCTCGGCGTGGAGAAGCCCGGAGCCTGCGGGTCCCCGTCCTGCCCGGGCTCGGGGGGCGAACCCGCAAAGGGGGCTGAGCTACCAGCAAGCTCTGCACTCACAGCTGGGGCAGCACTTGGGTTTGGGGGGAAAAAAGAAAAAAATCCAAAGCATAAATAGCCCTTATTTTCCATCTTGCGTATGAACCATTCTGGATCGGTGGAAGTAAGGGCTTTGCAGCAGTGTCGAATAGGAACCATGCGGGCTGAAGCATCCTCTGCTGCTTCCCGTGTCAGCTAGAAACGAGTGGCAGACAGAGCCTCCTGCTCATCCTTGTTTCAAAACAAGACCCAAAATATTGTTGCTCTGGCAGCAGAAAAACGACTAGCTGCTTATTCAGATCCATGCATGTCATTGCTAAGGTGCCTTAGATAACCAATCATTAACTAACGGTCATGTCCCAACAGCAACGCTTCAAAGCCCTGAAAACCTTTGTGAGGCTGCCGGGCTGCCCCTGCCCCAGCAAACAAGTTGCTCTGCTCAGTTTCACAACGCCAGGTAGGATTTTGAAAGGGCTTATAACGTTTTTAATGTTATTTCCCAACAGCTAGGATGGCAGAGCGTTCATATTCGAGTCTGAAAATATTGGCCTTTAAGTGCCTTGTCTAGAAACTCCATTTGTTTTATCTTTCCGGGGCCGGCGGCTGGGCTGACGTGAATTAAGGCCAGCCCAGCGAGCAGCAGCAGCGGAGGATGAGGCCAGCAGGCTTTCTGCTAAATGTGCTTTGGGAAGAGCAGTTAAACGGTGCAGATGCAGCGCGGTAAGCGTTGTTTTTAGTTACGGATTTTTCAAACCCACGCTTTCGGTGTCGCTGATGTTTTTTCCAGTGTTTTGACCCAGCTAGCGACGGCCGAGCACCGTGCGTGCCCTCCCCGCCGCTGGCGTTCGGAGCCTCCCGACTCCTCCAGGACCGGTGCTGGGGGGCTGGAGATTAAGCGCAGGCCCTGGCGTGGGGCGGCATTTCCATAAGTGCTGTTTGCGAAGGCAGGTGCTATTCCTTACATTATCGCCAGAACATTTAAATCTTAATGACTGGCATTGTTGTCTCAAAGACGGTGTTTTTCCTGCTGAGAAACTGCATTAGATTGGAGAAACAGAGCTCATTTCCATTCACTCAGCAGTCTCTCTAGAAATGACATGCAGTGCTTGAAACTGTTTATTTCCAAATTCAGGCCTCCTCCGCATCAGTCATCAGCTTCAATTACCAGTTTTCCGGAGCCGAGCCATCAGGCAGTCTGACACGAGGGTCCAACCTAATTCCCACCTTCTCCAAAGTCAAGAGCATAATGTGCAGATGAAAAGGTGGAAAATAGCCTGGACTTCATTAGCATGCAGAGCCCGGCTGTTCATTTGCTTGCTGCGAATGGAAGTTCTGACACTCGGCGCCTTCTGCAATATGAGAAAAGTCCTCTTCAGAGTATATGATGTCCTTACCAGCCAGGAAAGGTCATCAAAAAGACAGGCGCTGACCTTGCTCCCTGCTCTTCATGACTAGTTTATTGATTCCAGGAACACCTCATTACATGCCGGATCAACATATTATTGCCATGTTCAGCGGCTGAATTGTTTACAAGTGTCTTTATAACCAGCAAAAGCCTTCCGGATGATGCATGACTACACTCATTTGGATGTGACCTGCCAATTATATGTTATCCGATATGGTGCTGTGTGTCTTGATCCCTGACCAGGCCCGCTGCCCTGCATCAGCACGGGCCCATTTACTACTTCTTTCTAACCGCTCTTTGGGAAAGTGTCCATTAGCCTGTCAGTCTGTAAATATTTTTTTTTTTTTTTTTTTTTTTACCTCTGCTGCAGGCAATGCGAGCGTTATTGCTCTGTCATTTGCTATGCATGAGGTTCATAATCAGTTGGGGGAAGAGGTTGTTTTTTTTTTTATGGCGACGTCTGATAACCCACCCAATTTGCAGTCAGTATGCATGGCGAGCGGTGCGACTTGTTACAGAGCCGCGTGCTGGCCCTGCGAGAGAGACCTGTCATATTTTATTCAGGCGCAAGCACTGCGAGGCCGGTGATTTATTTGCGGGAGGGAAGGCAGGAGCAAACACCGCCCGCCCCCCCCTCCCAGCCTCTCCCTTCCCTGCCTCCAAAGGTCCAATAACTTACCACCCAGCAAATGCATTTTCCTCTTCTACATATTTTTTTGTGGTTTGCATTCTCATTCACTTAATATATTGCGATGCATTATTTATCCTCGGTCTACAGCCAGGTGACTTGGTGTAGTTTACACGCGTGTAGACAGAAGAATTTAAAAAATAAATCACAGGGCACGACTACTATTTTAATCTCTCATTACAGACACTTCTATGGCTCAATAAAAAAAGAGAGTGGCAAAGCAATTCGATTAGCAAGTCTGTAAAGAGCGATTGCTCCAAAAAGTGGCCCTGAGAAAGCGGCTTACACGCACCCATCGGCACAGACCCGATTTGCTTTTTACTGCCTCCGCTGCTGGCTGTCAGCAGCCTTTAGTGATGATACGGATGGGTGTGCAAATGGCACGCGATGCCAGCAGTGCTGCTCAGATGAGTCGCTCCCCGTGCAGTAGCTTTGCATTCGGTTTGGCACTGGAGAGGGGGTGCCTGTGTTTTCCCGCACCCCCAGCCCGGTCGCTCGCCGGGTGAGGGCTGGAGGCCGGGGATAATTACCCTTCTCCACCGGTGGGGATGATTTTTCTTGACGTTTGATTTCCACGTGCAACCAGAAGCGAATGTGAAGGGGCTCATGTGCATGTGAAATAGGAGGAGCGTGGGTGCGGGAGGGACCTGTGGAACTGGGAGCAGGCGGAGGTCCGACACCTGGGGTAAGGTCCGATACCTTAAACACAAATGAGATGAACATTTGCTTAAATTTGTCTCTGGGGGAAATACCTGAGAGTGAACTCAAAGCCATGCAAAAGAGCCGCTGGGTGTTTGCCTGCCTGGGGATGCTCTCCTGAACCAGACCTGAAGTGGTCTTACATTGGTTTTGGTTTTTTTGAGCTGGTGCAGAATGGTTGAGTTGTGTGAGTGAGAGGCAGTGCGTCCCCACGGTATCTTATCCCACGGTGTGTCCCTGCAGCATCTTACCTGCCTTTACAGGGTATAAGTATTGGTTTTAAAAAAATAATAAATTGAAAAAAATCCCACTGCACCTCAAGGTGTTTAGTAGCTTGTTTATTTTGTATCTACACCTTACAGCTGGTTTTCTTTAAAAGTATTTCCTATGTAAATTAGCTATGGTACAAGAGTTGTGATGGAGCGTATTTGACCAGCAGAGCAAAGTTGGTTTCTGCTCGATTATTTTAAACAGGGAAGATGTGTGGGGGCTGCCAGCGTGTTGGTGCCTCTCCGAAGGGTTTCTGGAGGAGCTGGGGGGCAGTTGTGCTCCTGCAGCCTGAGCATCACTGCCGTCCTCTGGCTCCGGGTGCCCGGGGTGCATCACCCTTGAGAAGCTGAAGGAAACTCCTTGCAGAGGTGGTGCATCCGTGCAGCCACGGATCTGGCTGGTGTGGCAGTGCCGGGCTTTCCATGGGTTTTATGGCCTGGCTGGAATAAGACAAAATTTATGCACGAATAGCGCTATCTGCTCAAAGCTCTGCAAACATTAATTAAGTTGCCTAATACCGCTTGGCAAGTGTTAGTGTTGAAATCCTCTTGCTGTGGTTAAATTGAGGGACCAAAGGGGCTTAAGAGCTTCAAGGGTGAACCGATGGCGGCAAAGATGCAGGGTCTCCAGCGTCCTGGCTCTCAAGAACCAGCGTTGCATCCTCCTGATTTTAAAACCCACCGTGCCAGGCCTGAGGCTGCCTTAAAACCTTGCCCGGTGCCATCAGAAGTGTATGAGAAGCTGGGGGTTGCCCCTTGCTGGGGTGACAGAAAGTAGCTAGGGGTCAGGTTCCCTCCCTAAAACACACAGTGTTCGGGTTTGGGGGCTGTGAAAAGGAGATGTTAATTTCTTAAAGCAGCCCATTTAGCTTCCAAAATAAAAACTGGGTTTGCGTGTGGTTTTTAATTAGAGCTGGGGTAAAACAGTCTCAGGTCAGAACAGCCTCAGGCTCTGGAGACAGCACAGTGCATTGCTCTGAATCTGAATTTTGGAAAGGAGGAAAAAAAAGCATCCATTTACTAGCAAATCCCTGGGTCTGAGCCGCCCTGAAGCTGCAGGTGTTGAATATTCAAGGGGCTGATTCACCACGGTGAGCTTTGGGCTTTATGCTGGTGCGATGCTGCTGAATACAGTGCTGCAGTCGGGTAAGACCGTGCCCCAGCGTGGGCTGTCAACAGCAGGAATTGAGTCTGCGACCGCTGAATCTCAATGCAGGGTCTCCACCGCGGCACTGGGATCTCCCTCCCCCAGGTGAGGTACCAGGTCATTTGCTATTTGGCCTGTCCCACACAACCGGCGAGTGTCGCGTTGAGTCTGGTGTTATTTATGCTGGGATAAGCCTGCCATGGTCTATCAAGCCCCACACATCCATCCAAATTTGGCACTTGATCCTTTCATTTCTGTTTATGACACTATTTCTGGATTCCTATTCATCGTGTAAATTTTCTCCTTTAAAAGGAGAGAAAAATCAACTCCTCTTTATGACAGCAAACATGAAAGTTGCATGACTATGGAGAGGAGCATTAACCTTTCCTTTAGCCTGAAGAACTTCATAATCTTTTTAAAATCAAATTTTTATTAATTTTTGAGTGATGCTTAATGCCTGAAGGAAGTGAGAAGCAGTGGCATCACCAGGGGAACTCTTTGCAACTTCTCACATGTATAATTTAAGGTCACGCCTAAACTGAGCGTGCCTGTGGGTGCTGCGGGGATCATGGCATGGCCCCGCTGCCCAGGTGGGGCCATTTCCCCTGCTGCACTTGCACACTGATGCCTCCAGCAGGCTCTGAACCGGTGAGTTCGCAGCCCCCCGCGTCCCACCTTCAGCAGTTTTTTGCCCTTTCGAAACTCAGCAGTGCCTCCTGCAGTGCTTAGGCTGGTTCTGGCCTCTCCACGCTACCCCAACTGCTGTCCGAAGCTGTGGAATACAAACACAGGCGAGGGCTCATAAGAACCAGCAGTGCACAGCGACTCGAGGCAGTCGAGCAGCAGCGTGTGACAGCAAGGGGAGCTGTCTGAGGCTGCCGGCTCTGCCGTGGTCCTGCTGGGGTGATCTTCCATCCTTTGGCATGGCCTCTCCTAATGTTCCCATGCCCACAGGCCAGCTGCAGCTTCTTCAGACACACCGCTGACTGGAAGCAACTTGAAAGCCAGCCCGCCGTTCAGAGCTCTCCTTGCAGCACATCGCTGCCAGGAGCCCACCCTGCACAGGCAGCACCCGCTGGGTGCTCGGGCCAGGCAGCGTGGCGGTGTTTTCAGGACCGGGTGCTGCAGTTCTGATTGTCAGACAGGGCTTCCCTCGGGGCCGGGGGAGCTGAGGGGAGAAGCTGAACAACATCAGGAGGTGCCACGGCGCTACCCCTTGGTGGCCTCGCCCGGAGGCTCGTTAGCAGAAAAATGAGGTGGCCGCTGGATTTATTAACAGCACCCAGTGTGCAAATTTAATTTTCCTTCCCACTGCACTCCAGCAGAGTAATTGGACATACAGTCCAGGGCAGGGACAAAGGACAAGGTCAGTTATTTGTCTGACAAATACAATTATACGTAGCTCTGAGGAGAGGTTTGGAAACCGCGTTCCCTGGCTGTGTCTTGCCCTACGTAAAAATCGCCCATGCTCCTGGAGCACAAGCTGGAAACGTGCTCCCTGTGCCCCACCCCACAGGACGATCCCCTTCGTCAGCGCACGGCCAAAAAGCAAACCCGCAAGGTGTGTGAAGTGTGAGTCTTCCTCAAGCAAATTCACCTCGGATGAACACTCATGGGTTTTGGGTGGTAATCGCCCAGCTCGAATTGCCGCGCTCCCCTGGTGCTATGCCCTTGCAGCGCTGTCCGGGGAGCGCCGTGCTCGCCATGGCCCCGTTGCACAGCCAGGTATTTAGACCTCTGCGCTGAAGAATGTTTGCAGCGTTTAAAGATCGATGCTAGGTGCTCTCGTTACAGTGCTGAGGGCACTGAGCCTAGCACTTCTTATCAAGCCCACTCAAAACTTCGGTGTAGTTTTCAATTGCTTGGAGCACTTTTGCCGCGCGTGTTACGTTAACCAGAAAAAGGAATAGTTCTGTACATTCAATTTAGCCCCGTGAATGGCAGGTGCTGGAACAGCAATTGGAAATACAGTGCGGCTGCTGTGCTGGGAAGGCAATTTGTCTAAAAGACCAGCGGTGGGGCGGGAAGGATCCTGCCGTGCGGCCGGCACCTGCTCCTCAGCCCGCTCTGCTCCCGCTGCAAATGAAGGCGGCAGATTGCAATACACTGGAACAAATTAGCCCTTCCATTCATCTTCATTAGCCGCGCAGTTTCACTGGATCCGCACTCACTACAAGTGGGTTCCCAATATCTATGTAAATCCTTCTCTTTCTACACATACTCACTCACGTCTATTAGTAGGTACCAGAAGCAACGCTCAAAGTACAAGCCATGCAGAAGAGGAAATTAGCCAGGGCCGTCTGTGTCTGTGCAAGGTTATTGTCCCGATTACGCCGCGGAGAGCGGAGCGTTTGGGTATTACCCCTGTAATTATTGTCCTTGGTTGTGCATTAAATGTGTGCATTTGAAAATAAATCAGGCGAGCCTAGAGCTATCGCAGCGGCTTGATTCATCACCGTGGGTTGTATCGGAAGATGTGGTGGTTGGCCAACGTGGAGTTGGACCTCTACATCCGTGCTGGGATGGATGAAGGAGCCACCTCAATTTTGTAAGATTGGATTTCCCCTGGAAATCAATGGGTGAAAATCAGGACGCCCTCCTTTGGCTGAAATTCGCATTTAGCGGGGCTACCTTCAGCCATTCCTCCTCGGAGACCCAGGCAGGGGGACAGCCGGGACTTCCAGAAAAACCTGTCCCCTTTCCAGTTTGCTGTGTAGGAAAGGAAGCAGCCCAGGGGCTGTAAATCCTGCAGCCAGGGAAGGGGCCCATGCCGAAACCCAGCAAGAGCTATTCATCTCTCGTTTGTGCGGGCACCCGTGCTCACCACAAAACCTTACGCAGACCGAGCCGAGATGAAGACCTGGAGCCCCGGCGGTGGGGGGGAGGACCCCGGCCCCGCGGCAGCCCCGGCAC